>JAHWFP010146617.1:11206-29945 GCA_023313725.1 Lithobius niger
TTACAAATAATGCAACTTGTGTGAGTATGACACCTCATCATTTTCACTCATTATTGTACTATTCTTATTATTTATAGGAAGCTCGATAATAATAATAATAATAATAATAATAATAATATAAATAATAATAATAATAATAATAATAGGTTCGTTGCAAACACAACCGGAATGGCAAGGACCTGGTGGTCACTGACTGCCATCCGAAGTTAAAAATTACAAAAGTTTAAAAGTTTAAAAGTTTAAAACAAATACGATGGCTCGGCTACAGAGGATGGGTTGATGGTATTGGGTTGGGGTCACGAATGCCTTACCACCAAGGTTAGACCTACCAGGGACACAAAAGTTCCCGATGGCATCGCCAAACGTGAGGGACAAATGAGGGCAATGTTTAAAAAATAAAAAATAAATAAATGCATCGTAGCTTAAAGCTTGGCCAAAACCAATTGTCAATCCTAATACGATAATAAAAGTAATAAAATAAAAAAAATAAAAATAATAATAATAAAAATAATATTAATAATAAGATCTATTACCCACAAGAAACAAAATGATAGGATGGGAAATTTTCATTCCACTTACACCAGTCTAAGTTATTAAGTTTAAAACAAAATAAAATACAATTAGGATTAAAAACATTTCATAAATTGTGATAGATCCACCTTTTTAAGACCTCGCTTAAAACACCCCAGATTCCCAGCTTCGATCAACTCAGGGGGTAGGCAATTCCATGGGCCAACAACCCTATTAGAGAAGAAATATCTGGCACAATTTTTCTTCTTTGTTGTATAAGACGGTGGCCCCTGGTGAACGTATTTCCATTCCTCGCACCACAAAATACATCTTAGGATCCACGTAACCCCCTCAGCATGGAGAAAGTAAGGCAGAGATCAGCCACCAGCCGTCTACGTTCCAATGATTCGAGGTGTAAATGTGATAATCGTTGCGCATACCTCATGTTTCTGCAAGCACGCAAGTACTTTGTGAAGGATCTCTGCACCGTCTCAACTAGTTTAAAGTCCTTCACAAGGTTTAAAGTTCAATTTTTTTTCAATTTTGTTTTTGGAGGCAGAGGCAGCATTTTCGGCGCCTTTCCCCTCTCTGCGCCCGGGGCGGTCGCCCCGGCACTGGGCAGGAGCGATATAAAGGAGAGCCAATAGGGCTCAATGGAGTGTCCGTGCTAATATTACCTCACGTTCCACCTCTCGTTCTGGGTCGCAACCTATTGTGGATGCCACTCATCCACAATACCGTAACTAATTTCAGGGATAACCGGCATTAAAATTTTAATTTAGGCAGGACCGAATTGAAGCAGGTAGGTACATTTGAAACATTTGTCTCTGGCACCGAATTTTTAACGTGTTCATGGCCCTGCTCATAGCTGTCAAGACAAAAAAAATACTGGTCGTGAATAACAAATTAAAATGATAGATAAAGGTACTGAAATTTCCTGTGCCACCTTTTTTAAAAAAGATGCCGCAAAACCACCAGGTATTCACCCATCGGCCAAAACTACTGATACAACCACGAATCCCCAAAATGGCAGCGTTTAATTTAGGGCGCTTCAACATGTTACCCTTGAAGCAAATCGAAGCAGGAAAAAGGCTGAAAAAAGCTGCAACAAGAAAAGTCAAAGAAAAATAGGAGGAAATAGAAGCATGGAAAAAAGCAAAGACTTAATACAAAAGTTAGGAAGAAAGCCTGAGGAAATAAAAGCCCTGAAGAAATCCACAACAAAAAACAGCTGTAGGACAAAATGTTTTGAAAGTCATATCGCACTGCAATACGAGCCAAGGCACCAGACCTAACCTAACCTAACATAACACCGTTAGAAAACTGTAAAATAAACAACGAAACATTTTTTCCTTTCTGTTTTTATACACTTTTTTCCCCGTGGATTTTTTTCAGTAGATTTATTCCCACGGCTTTTTCAATTCTGCCTTCTTCACAAGATTTTAACTAGTGGATTTTTTTATTTGCAACTACTTTCTGATGTGCACGAATTTTGAATATTCTGCCGAATGAAAAACATATCACTGTCAAACGAAGGGATTGTAAAGTGTTAACGCTATTTTACTGAACGATTTACAAAAATAACGAGACGGTTAGTCCTTTTAACATACTGTGTGTTCGAGTTCAGTTTTATTTAACGACCAAAAATCATTATAAGCCAAACTAAAAATTAGTTTCCTTTGTCCTTGTCAGCTATACTATATGCTCCGCTTTATGCAACAGGTTTATTGTACTTTATTGCGAAAGCACTACAATAATTTTTTTTTAATTGCTTGCAATCCTTTCGATTGCTCGAAACCTTTTTCCCCTTTAATCAGAATATTTCCCCTTTCATCAGAATTTTTCCTTTTAATAACCTCGTTTTAATTTTGTCCAATCAAGCATGTTCAAACCAAAGGCATTTGAACACAATTTTACCAGAGCGTTCCAATATGCGTCATAAATAGCATTGCACCAATCAAATCTCCATGGAAACGTTACGTTCCTGGAAGCAAAACACAACAATCGGAACATCCGCATTTTGTAAACAAAACCTACTGACCTACTGAACTAGAGCCGTGAAATCAAGAAGAAATAGGATATAAATGACGGCCAAACATCATTTGCAGAAAAATTCGATTTTCCCCGATCGCACAGAGAGGATGATCGAACAAGTTACTACCGGAACTTAAATAAATACTTGTAATAGCTCTTGCACCATTGTGCGGGGAGATGTAGTTTAGAAAATACAGGGTGATTACAGAAAAAAATAGACAGTTTGAAGCGCTTATTAAGCGAAAACAATTCAACTTATCGATAAACGGTTTTCACTGTCTCGTCCTGCAACTCATTAAGTTTCACCTAGGAAGTCATGGATAATCAGTGTGTCCTCCCTTAGTTACACGGCATCCATGTTATAATTAAATTTCTGCCAAATCACAGTTTAGCATATCCTCGTCAATTATGGCAATTGCTACTGTGATCCGTTGCTACTGTGATCCGTTGCTACTATGATCCAAGATCTTGTTGGTTGGTTAGAAGGGGAGGAATGAACATTACACCTTATCCTCAAATCCACAAATCCTCATTAAAAAGTGTCGCATAGTGTTAGATTAGTGTTAGATTGAAATCATATGGAAATCATTAGCAAACCAGCGTAAAAACCATACGCTGATTCTCTTCTATCGAGTCTTACATCGACGAACCATACTTGATCCTGATAAATATTGTAAACCACCCGATGTTCTTGGTAGGCTAGACCATTCGATGAAAGTAATGAGGTATCAGTGTCGGAAAAATGTGTTTGTGGGGTCTTTTTTTCCCCCCCGTACTATTATTGACTGGAACAAACTACCAAATGAGTTTGTCACCTGCAGAACTGAAAGTGCTTTTTCGACCAAAGTGATTTCTAACCGAAGAATTTTAGAATGTAGCCATGCTATTTAAGCATATTGTGCCTTGTTGAGTTTTATTTTTTTTATTTTGTTGTCAATTTTTTTATATTGTGTATTTTATTTTGATATTGCTTTTTGCCCTAGTGGGCGCTGCAATTATGTTATAAATAAAAATATAAATAAATAAATTAGGGCGTCGTGAGGGGGAGGGGGGGGGGCAAGTCATGAGTTCCTTGTTTTTCAAACGCACAAAACGCCTGCTCTGTAGAATTTGCGGCCATCTTGAATAACTAGTCACGTGATGTAAGTAAGAATTCTATGCCGAGAACTGGTTCTTAGTAGTTAATTATTTTAAAAATCAATAGTTATTAGTTTTAAAGGGTAAAATAGTTTAATAATATTTAAAAACGATTTGGGATACGAAAACATTGATGGCGGTGCTATTTTTACTTACGTAAGTAATAAACCCACGCCTTAGTTTTCTTACTTACATAAGTAAGAATTCTATGCCAAGCAGTGATTCTTAATACTGGCAAGACAACGGTTTCATTGTTGCAGCAGCGTGTCTTCACTGCTGCAACAATGATGCAACAATGAAAGAGTACTACAAATGAAGTTATTTTCGTTGCTGGTCGCCATTAGTCAAACAATTGAACTAAACAAGGTATTCACTGTACGAATTGACGAACTGTTGGCAGCTAATGATGCTGATGCAAAACTTAAGACACGCTACTGATTCTTTTTAATGTGATGCTGAGCCAGTTCATTTAATAAATAGCAGGTAATTAACGATACGCAATAATTATTAAGACTGCAAAAAAACCAAGAAATCGATAACTAAATGTTTAGTTAGCCTGCACCAACGAATGAAAATGACCAATTCGCGTATGAATGCGGGTGAAGAACGGCCTACATGTTGGCATATCTCACACTGATCTTGTAATTTTAAATAGTCTAGGAACTAATGGCTTAGAAAAAATCAAAAAATGCGAAACTTTTGCAGAAAAGCTGAACCTTTGTGGAGTGGTTTCTAAATTTAGTATCATGAGCATCCTTTCTGGAAAGGTAGCCACGACCGGAAGTGGTCACATTAGGACTTATGACGTCATCAACTTCCAGAAAACAGAGATTCTAATACACCCAAATATCCGGACCTACTAAATCGATTTTAATTTTCTTTTTTTTTTCTAATGAAAGACAGTGAAGTATAGAATATATTATATCCCTTAAGTCATTACAATAACTTTAATAGTTTGGTAGCTATATGCCAACAAAGGTTGAAATCCAGGTAATGTTACATTCTTCTGCATTTTAACGGCGAACCGTTAAATATATTAGCATTAACAGAAATGTTTTAGCTTTAAATGTCGTCTTTCAAACGAGCCCTAGTACAACTTACTTGGTGTAGTAATTACCATAATAATTACATGGAAGTAATTCACTGTTTTACAGAATAGTAAAATAAATGGGTGCTAAAGTATGGATATAAAATCTATCAATTGAAAACGATGTGATAGTATGTTTAATGAAATACAGAACCAACCGAAAAGGGTTACTTTAAATTCAGTTTACTACTCTGCTACACATTCAGCTTCCTAAAACAGAGCATTTAATCAAACATCTCTTGAGCATTGTAGTCGCCCTTACAAACACAACGCTGAGTACAAACTAATTCGGCACTTTTGCAGAAGTATTGTTTTGAATGACAACCCTTACAGCACTTGAAGTTATCCAATTCCCTTCAACCATCCCATATATCATCCAACTGAAACCAGTTTGCTGTCCAAATACCTTCTGACAGCTTCCATCCCCAATGGCTAGGACATCGTGGCTCCCTCCCCGTAAGCATCCTGGGGTCGACCCACCCTTCCAAAAGCCAAGCTTTCGAATTGCTCTCCGCTACACCAAAGCAGAAGAAGAGGCTCAACACTGAAAACTGCCCGCTGGGTTTCGCCGCTCCCTCGACAATCTCACTTCATCTTTCCGAAAGCTGAGCTTACAGATCAGCCTCGGCACCTTGAAGCGCCAGAAAATTATCACCATGGAGCGTCGGCACTGGTTTGCACCTTTCCGTCTCCCTCTCCAAGCCAAAATCTACGCTTCCAAAAGCCGAGTTATCGATTGTTCCACGCTGCCTTGAAGCGGAAGAAGACGCACAACATAGGGCGAGGCCTGCTGGTTTTCAACATTCCCTCAACTTGCATTTCGTTTTTCCGAAAGTCGAGCTTCCGAATCGTCCTTGCCACCTTCAAGCAGATGAAGATCACCACGGGGCACCGTTCGCTGGCTGTCACCGCGCTCCTTCGAATCGCTTGGCTGCACTCGAAGCGGAACAGATGAAACGCCACGAGGCGCCAGTCGCATTGCCCTCGCCAAGCCCAGTAATCGGGTTGCTCGTCGTCGCAACTTCTTGGAACGTTGCTTCGCCCTGTCCAGCAACGGCCTTCCTGAAAGCCGAATTTCACCCGCCGGAACACACTAACTTTCAGTCAATCCTGGCCGATCATCACGACCAGTCACCAAACGCCTTGGGGTCACATTGCGCTTCCTCGTGAATCTCTCTCACCACAGGGCCCCTTTCCAAAAGTCGAGTTTTCAGGGTGTCTCTGCCGGACCCCCATTGATCTCGCCGGCCACCACACCATGCAACCGCTTGCTTTCGTATGCCAACCCTCTGCTTGTGCAATGCCGACCTTCCGTTCTCGCAGCAGCTGTGGGCATCTTCCGTTCGGCCCCCAACCCGCCTGCGCTGTCCTCTTGCACTACACGAAGCTCCAGCTCTCGAAATTTGCAAACTTTCTTAGTCCCGCCTTCTTCCGTTCCTTCTCCTCATTGTGAAGAGGAACACATCAATCATGGCTCTTCAGTCCCTCAGATCGCCACTATCCCATTTGAACGTCACAACCCCGACTGGACCAAACCATTTTGGACCACAATCACAGAAGTTGGCCGATTACTGCCTATGGAACACACTCTTCAATGACTGTATCCCTGACACTAAGTAACCTCGAATTTGTGAAACTACACATTCTCAAACAAGAAATTTTCCTGCGCCAATCAAGAACAACCATCATTCTTCACCCTGGCACCTGATTCTTCATGGACCGCAATCAACAACCATTCAAAGCAATTTTCAGTTTGCAAATCTGTTAAATGACCTGCAAGCTCCCCCAAAATTTTCTGACTTCAGAGAGTTATGATTGACAGAGGATGCTAGACTCGGAACCCTAGGGAACTTGCTCATAAGGTGCCCGCCACCGAGTTTGACGAGGTCTTCTGTTAATGCAAAAATTGACAGGTATAGTATATTTTCCAAGCAACAAGAAACGTAAATTTTCTGACTAACATTTGTTTCTTTTGCTAAAGGAAAATATACTATACCAACTCACCCTACCTCCTCTCTTGAATCACCTTATAAAGATGGCAAGCTCTCGGAGCTGCCGCTTTTGATAGGAAGCCCGTGCATGCGCGGTGGGATTGCCGAGCTGGCGGCTACAACTATGTTGAAATCTCAAGGCATAACGCCAGCATCGTGAGACACAATGCAAAAATTGACAGGTATGGTATATTTTCCAAGCAACAAGAAACAAATTTACGTTTTTTGGTTCAACGCGAGGGCTTTGCGAGCAAACGGGACGATCGTAGTAGGAAATACGACGGCTGGCGTTTTTATAAAACTAATTACGTTTATGAATATTTGGGTTCTTGGTAAAACACGCGCACGCCAGTTGTTTTCCAGCACTACATGAAGACGATGTAGATTTAGTTGGGCTGTTTGCAGTGAAGGAATTCGATATTGCAAACTAAGCAAACAGTTAAAAATTACGAAATGTTTCAGAATTTGTGACTACGCACGTACTCGCTACACACGTCTGTAGGAAACCAAAAATTGCAGCGTTATTTTTTTTTTAGTTTGTTGCATAAATTATTGTTTCAACGAGCATATAAAACTAATAATCGGTACGGCGTTAAATGAGTGAAGACTACCAATTGATTTTGTAAATCTGTGGTTGGGTTTCATAGGGAACTGTTGACTGAGAATTTGTCTGCCTTCCAGAAGAGAGATTCTTGATCTTCCCCCTCAACGCCCCCCCCCCCCCAACTACTTTGGCGCGGTCTCAGCAGCTCTCAACCCTTCTGTGGTGGAACATTGTCCTTTTTACTTCTACTATTTTTTTTTAAGATTGACAATTGGTTTTGGCCAAGCTTTAAACTAGGATAAAAACTTTTTATTTTTATTTTTTAAATGACATTGAAGTTGGCACCCGGCTTCCCCAACCCCCTCCATTTGTCCCTCACGTTTGGCGATGCCATGGGGGACCATTGCGTCCCTGACAGGTCTGACCAAGGTGGTAAGGCATTCGTGACCCTAGCCCATTTACATTAACCTTCCTTTGTAGCCGAGCCAGCATCTTCATCGTATACTTTTAAACTCTAACCTTTTGTACATTTTATTTTTATTTTATTTTTTTGGTCTTAACGTCGGATGGCAGTTAGCTATGAGTCGCCGTTTAAGACATAATTAAGTTACCTAAAATATATATAATGTGGCGAATATATAAAATATTTTGCGCATGCATGAAATATTTTGTCATATATATAAATATATTACCATATATAAAATTATGTTCAATACATAAAATATTTTCCATATAACATATCTTCCATATGTAAAATATTTTCCTTATATATACATTTTCTTCATATATGCAATTTTTCCATATATAAAGTTTCCTCGTACAATCCTCATATAAAATTTCTGTGCGCATCAATCTGCGCAGGTGGCCGACCTAGGTGACTAACGCCATCTACCGGCAGACAGTGCAGCGACGGCGTGCATAGTGGGCGTGGCGCGTTAGCTCCTGTTGCCAGCGAGCAGAACGCAATTTATTTGCAAGTAGGCGTCGAGTTTAAAGCAGTTTTGAGAAAAAATGTAAAAATAAAAATGTACGTTTAAATATTGTGTTAGTATGCTTACACCATGACTGAAAAAAATAGGAATTAATGACATCTGTGCTATAAAAAATGAAATTTCGTAGCACAGCACCATTTCTACGACAATTACTTCTTTCTGCCATTACTTCTTTCATTATTTCAAAACAGCTTTAGAATTGATGCATAATGCAGGTAAGCTGCCTTCTATTTGCAGGCAGTAGGAGCTATCTTGTCAGGCCTAAAGATTATCATGATGATGTAGGACCAGAGCTGGATTGAGGGGGGGGGGGTTAATTACCCCCTGAAGCCTGAAATTTTTCACCTAGGAAATTTCGTTAAATTTATATGACACAATAAAACACAATAAATTTAACCTAACAATTTGAATATATTCATTCGAAGAAATTTTTTACTGAGCTCATCACGTAGGTTTAAACGGCTTATGAAAAGATTAAGTATTTTTGGCACAGCAAATGGACATAGGCGCGATCAAGAATCGAGGGGGGGAGGTAGACAGGTCTGCACTTGACTTTATTGCCGCAACTAGCATTTTTCAAAGGTGGGTGCAAGGGTAAAATTAATGTAGGAAGTATTTTATAATCAAGTGTAAAATGTATTTTATAGTAGTCGTTGCAAAAATTGGTGTTCCCTTGTCTGCTGGCCCCGGGTACGTCTTACCCTTTGCACCCCTCTTAATTGCAGCACTGCTTTACGTCACGCAAGCCATTTATGTTAACCAATCAGACCTTGTTATGTCAGCTAATGCCAGAAAATTACTACTAAAAGGAAATAATAGGAAATCAATAGTAAATTATTACAAATTAACGAGAAGCACATAGAAGCCAATTCTTTTTATCCCCCCCCCCCCTTCCCCACGCAGGATTTTAGAAAAAATCGTCGCCCCTGTTCCAAAACTATGTCTATCACGAGCTTCTACTTGTAGCAGACTCATGGCCGACTGATTAGACACATCCGTATTGGCTTCCCGCCTTCATGCCAGGACTAATAAATAGGCATAAATCGCTAAAAATAATATTAATGAAAATTGGAAATCATACACTAGAAATAACGTAGTTCAGTAAGCCACCTTTATGCATTACGTTTCGTCGGAGCAGCATGACCCGGATTCGAACCGGCTAACCAGTTCGACCCCAGATCACGTGCATAGCGCTTTAATCGCTATGGCCACATCCTCCACTGGCTAGTACAAAACCCTCAGTACAAAACCCCACTTACACAACTGCACATAGTTTGATTTTTTTAATAGTTGAGCCATTGACATAATGGTGCTCTTTATTGGCGGAGCGAGCGAGCGAAGCGTAGCCTATAACGGACACCAAATTGCAAAATGTTGGTTGGTTGGTCCGTTGGTCTGTTGGTTGCACATTTTTAGTCTGGGTGGAGCCTAAACGAAAGATCGGATTGGAATGAAATTTGGTACAACGCTTGATACCCCAAACAGTATTGCTGAGCCAAAATTTGACGTAAATCGAACAATTATTACGGGAGAAATAACAAATTTTCGAATTTATTTCTAACACTCACCATTGTAAATTTGGAATCGTGAATAGTTAAGGAATTCCGACGAAGCATACACTGTGCTATTGGTAATCAAGTGAACTTTAAAAAAAAGCCAAAATAAATCATCGTAGCTTCCTTACAGCTAACAATATTTTTTGACATAACTCAACGAAATAATAACATTTGATCATAACACTTTAACCACTAGAGGAAGACAAACAAATGGGAAAAAAACCAGAAGGATTCGTTAACGACTCACATTCGTTTCATGTAAAAAAAAGAATGGTTGCAGGAATTCAGCCAACATGGCAACCAAAGTGGCGTTGACGCTATCAACGGGAATCTCAAATTTGAAACATCAAATCGCCGCTGCAGGAGGAAACCGTTCATATAATACGACAGTACACAGCAGACTACGTATTTATATCACAACACAGAACAATTATTTGGCTTCGTATTGTAATTTCAAGATTTCTAGATTGCTATGGAAACTACACTCTCCATCCCATGTTGCCAGAATAAATAGGCCTAACATCGAACCCAATAGGCCTAATTTCTCTACTGTTGTCGCTTACGAAACTAAAACGGGACTAACAATTAGGCTTAAAATTAGGATTTAGAATTATTTAAATTCTATGTTCACAGCCAAGCTAACACCGGCTGATCAACAATTGTAATAATCCCAATTAAAAAAAAAATTAGCGTTTGGCGTTGCAGTACGTGCCAGAGGTGTGCGCTTCAACATTGTCGTAGAAGTCAGCGTAGAGAGCCGCGGGTGTTTCGAATCTTTTGATTGTTGTGAAGTACTATCGTTACTGGTGATTGTGTAGCTTGCAATTAAATGCTTTATTGTTTATATTTTAAATCTAGGAAAGATACTCTGCAATAAATATAAACAATGTAAGCATTTTGACGGTGGCACGTTCTTTGCCAACTTAACCACGGCGGCTAACGTTGTATTTTACAACGGCGGCGACGGCGCAAAGAGGCTGCAAATAACAAAACGGATACTAAATATGGGTGCAAACGAAAGTATCTTAAAATTAATATGAAACGTAGCCTAGCTAAAATGTAAAAAACACCAGCAAAAAGCTTCAGCTCAACTGTAGCCGAATGAATATTGCCCCAAGCTTTTTAAGGACCATTAGCAAACATTGCAAAGCCATTATGATGAGAGGAAATACAAATTTAAAATAAATTTTTCTTCGCTCCGCCTACAATAGGCCCAAAGCCTGTTTCCTAGTATATTAAAGTGGTGCCCTTTTGTGAAAGTGGACCTCCAGTCACATTTCCTAAAAAGAATGCCCTACTCCGAGGCAGCCAAAGTTCTTAAAAAGCGGGGGTGGGGGGGGGGTGGAGAGAATTGGCTTCTATATGCTTCACGAAAATTTGTAATAATTTTCTATTTTGATTTCCTATTGGTAGTATTTCCTGACATTATTTGACATTACAAGGTCACACATCACAAGGTCCTAACATTAGCTAACATAAATGGCTTGCGTGACGTCAAGCAGTGCCGTAATTAAGCGCTAAGGGCTCAGCAGATAAAGGGACCCCAATTTTTGCAACGACTAATATAAAGTACATCTTAAATTTTATTATAAAAATATCCTACATTTTACCATTGCACCCCCTTTGAAAAAGGCTAGTTGCGCTACTGAAGTTCAGTGCAGAGCTGTCTCCCTGGTAGCCTCCTCGTTCCCACCTCCCCTCTTTCCTGTTCCGATAAAAAGAAAACTAAAAGCACTACGCATTAAACGAATTAAACAGTACCTTATATTTCGAAGCAAAAGTAAGTTGGCTTCATTTTTTAAGACGAACATAAAAAAAAAACATTGGGCTAAAACACAAGCATTTCATAACAGCCTGCCATCATGGTCACGGCTATGTCGATTTGCTGTACCAATAAGCCATTTCAACCTATGTTACGAGCTTAAAAAATTCTTCGAGTGAATTTCATCAAATTGTTAGGTTTTGTTGTGTTTGTGCCTTCGGGGAAAATCTAAGGCTTCTGTTCTCCCCTCCCCATCCCCCCCCCCCCCCTCCCCCTCCGGGGGGGGGGGGAGCAGCTCTGTTCCTGCATCATCATGAACTTCACGATCATCGTTAGGCCTGGCAAGATAGCTCCTACTGCCCGCAAACAGAAGGCAGCTTACCTGCAATAAGCATCAATTTTAAAGCTGTTTTGAAAGAAGCTCGTAAAAATAAAAACGTGAATTTAAATGGTGCCTTAGTATTAAAAGTCAGCTTAACGCCATGGCAGAAAGAATTAATTATCGTAGAAATGATACTGTGCTACGAAATTTCATTTTTTTATAGCATAAATGTCATTAATTCCTATTTTTTTCAGTCATGGTGTAAGCATACTAACATAATATTTAAACGTATATTTTTATTTTTACGTTTTTTCACAAAACTGCTTTAAACTCGACGCCTACTTGCAAATGAATTGCGTTCTGCTCGCTGCAACGGGAGCTAACGCGCCACGCCCACTATGAACGCCGTCGCTGCACTGTCTGCCGGTAGATGGCGTTAGTTACCTAGGTCGGCGACCTGCGCAGATTGATGCGCACAGAAATTTTATATATGAGGATTGTACGAGGAAACTTTATATATGGAAAAAATTACATATATGGAAAAAATTGTATATATGGAAAAAATTTTATATATGGATAAAATTGTATATAACGGAAAGAAAACATTTTGTACATATGAAAATAATTTATATATGGAAAAAATTTTATAGTGGAAAATGTTTAATATACGGAAGATATTTTACATATAGAAATTATTTTATATATGGAACATAATTTTATATATGGTAAAATATTTATATATATGACAAAATATTATACACATGAGCAAAATATTTTATATATGCGCCACATTAAATATATTTTAGGCAACTTAATTATGTCCCAAACGGCGCCTCAAAGTTAGCGACCACCAGGTCCTTGCCACTCCGGTTGCGATGGAACAAACTTTTATTATTATTATTATCTACGTTGCACTTGCTGAATTACTTCTACGTCCTGCAAGAAAATGGAGACCATACTGGACAAGCGGATTCTAGAATTGGCCGACCATCTACACCTTGTATGCCAACATAAGGGTTCTTGTGCCTCCTGAAGGTTCTGATTATTCCCGAGCGTTGATTTGCCGTTTTAGTCTTCTGTACAGCCGTACCGGCTGAGAAGACTATTGCAACGACTTTGTCCGTCCGTCTCGTCCGTCACTTTTTTCAACTTTACAACGGTACCAGATATTGACGACCATTGTTCGTTACAACGTTAGATTCAGTGTGAGAAGTTAGTTAAATAACATGGCAAGTTAAAACATAGTTACTTCCTTATAGCTAATAGACTTCATCGATGTAACTAAATTAAATAATAACATTTGATCGTCGAATTAAATTCCTAAATTAAAATCCTCAATAAAAACAAATGGATTTTAGCTTCGTATAAAATAGTCTCGTCGCATTGTTGCATGAATGCATAGGCTTAACGTCGAACCAAATTCTCCATTAGGCCTATCAGCTACTTACGAAATTAAAACTGCATTAAAAAAATTAGGCCTAAAAATGAAAATTAGGCCTGAAATAATGTTACCATGGCAACATCAAGTTGCTACGAGTCGCTGTTGGCTTCATCAACAGCGTCTCTCTCGTCACTTCCCTACTACCACTGATCTATATATGCTACGTTGAGCGTTACGTTGTAACAATGTAACTGTGCCTGAAGGCTCACCGTGTTGCAAAAATGAATAGGCTTACTATACAATCCATATCGCCGTTAGCTGCTGATTATGGAATTAACTACTAGTTAAAATTAGGCCTAAAAGCTGAGAATTACGCCTAAAATGTAAATAGGCCTAAAAGCTAACATTTTTAACCGGCAGTTGTGATGGCTACTGCTTTTAGATTATAGTATAATAGACATAGCTGTTGTAGTGCATGATAGAGGTGTCCGCCTCAACATTGGAAGTGGAGGAACTGTACAGAAGACCGGTGCGACTAGGCAGTCGCTGTAGCCGCTTGTTTCAGGTTTTTTTTAAAATTGGTTTCGTTCGTTTTCTTTCATTTTGCTTTCGTTTCTTTTCATTTTGCTTTCGTTTCTTTTCACTTTGCTTTAGTTGAGAGATAATTTTACCAATCTGATAGGAGCGTATGGATAGTTGAAGCAGATTAAACGGAGAATACTAAATGTAATTTATAGTAAATACATTAAGATGTAGGTTTAAAAACGTATTAAATTAATGATTTACTGTATACAGTAATACCAGTAATATCCATAAATTGCTACTGCTAAAATTAAGTTGAACGACATATTTAAAAAGCAATGTGTTATCTTCAGTGCATATTCTGTCGGTAATATGTTCCGAGCACTTAATTTTTCTTTTATTTATTTGTATTAATTCAAGAATTTCTGTTACGACGCTCCAAGAAAACAACTGAAAACGAAACTAATGGCCTGGTACTGTCGTACAGGAAGCTCCATTCCAGCCGCGATGTAGGGTAGGTATTAGGTAACGGGAAAATACCGGGCCACACACAAATTACATCATTTAAATTTCGCCCTTTTTAAATCACCTCACTTCAGTCACACTATTCACAACCTTTGCAACCCGGACTCCGACCCCGACCCGTGGAAAATATCGTCGATCTCCCCCTCCCCCCCCCCCACCCTCCTCCAATTTCCCCTTACCGCAGGAGGGGAGCAATGTGGGAAAATTATAAATCTAGTAGTGAAATTCGTCAGATTTTTCACTAAAATTTCTGAAGACCATTCATTCGAACTCCAAGCTCTTTCGCCAAGCTAATTCCACCGAGTAGTAGTTTAAAGGTTAAATGAAATATATGAAAACTGCTTACTGCTCAATTTTCAATTATTTCTTTTAACGTTTGAAGTATTTATTAGTCGGTGGGATTAGCTTGGAGAAAGAGCTTGGTTTTTCATATCACGACTTCACACGGCCGAAAAGCTTGGCGGGAATCCTTAACAAGTTTTGTTTTGGGATGTCTAGACACAAGCTAGTGTGTCGCGCCAAGTTAGGCAACAATCATCAGAACAAACATCACATCAATTCAATTGTCGAGGTTATACACCATTGTAGCGCGGCGCCATAGCTTCAGTGTCTTATATCTTGAAGCATAGTTGGGCACATTTCAGGTACTTGGGGAAAAATAATAATGCGGTACAGAAGCTTAAATTGTGTTGAAATCAAGAGCAATGACCCACCTAACAAAAATTAACTCGTGTAGGAATGCCAGCTAAGCTACTTTCAATTCAAAATCTGACCCTCAATAACGTTGAAAATGTGTAACTAGCTAGCTAATTCTAGTCCGCTCATCCCCATGTTAATTTCCATAGGGTGATTAATCATCGATACCTAGAACACAGGAAGGCTTCCAGCTATGAAATTGGACGAATGGCTGCAGTACGATACGAACTGCGTACCTTTTATGGTTTGGAGCCTGGAGGTGTAACAAGGATGGAGTGGGATGGCGCGTTAAGTACGAAAATATTGTTACAACCATTGTTGTACAACTCTTTCTTTGTTGGACCATTGTTGCAGCAGTGGATTTATATCAGGAAGACATACTGCTGTACCAATGCTGCAACAATGAAACCGTTGTCTTACCACCAGTAAGAATCACGGCTTGGCGTGGGTTTCTTACTTAAGAAAACGAAGGTCTTTGGTTCTTAAGTAGTAAAGCACAATCGCTTCCATATTTACATATCCCAAATCATTTCGAAAGTATTATGTAACTATTTCACACTTTAAATTAACAACTATTTATTTTTAAAATAAGACAAAAGAATTCTAGGCATAGCAAACGAAGGCGTGGAGTTCTTACTTACGTAAGTAAGAAAACGAAGGCCTTTGGTTCTTATTTAAGTAAGTAAATCTAACCTACTGCTGCTATCAATGTTTGCATATCAATATTGGCGTGTCAGTGTCTCCAAAATGTACATTTACTGCAGCTGAGGAAAGAGCTGAAATTGATTAAAACGGCATTTTTTATTTGCAGTTATTGAGTTTTAAAAACAGAGTAGGAGCAAAAAACATTCCCGACAACAATGGCTCGTTATGCTATCACAATAATGGCATGGTTACTAACAATGTAAATCTTTGTTGTACAAATGTTCGACGATGGTTCGGCAACAATGCACTAACACTGTCACTTTATTGCAACAATGGCTCACTCATTAAAGATCCAACTCGTCGTTGTACAAATATGTTAGACGATGGCGTTCGGCAACAATGTGGTAAGACTTTCGCTTTATTGCTCTCGTGGCTTCGCCATTCGGGTAAGTCTTACCCTATTGTTGCCGAACGCCATCGTCTAACTGATACTTAATATTGTCGGCATCGTCTCTCATTGGACAGCCAAAGTTCGGACAATGGCAACGTGTCTACTAACATGCGTGCCTAGACCACACTAGCGTAGCACGATAAATCTAAACAACGTTGCCAAAGAAATTGTATCCACATCCAATTCACGAAAAATAAAGCAACTCTAAAAACAAAGCAAAATAAACAAAGCCACAAGCTAGTGAAGAGGCCACCAAGTTGAGAGTGGTTCGGCCCTTCAAAGGAGTGATATCAACACACCAAAACTAACGAAATAAAACAAATTACAACAAAATTAAAACCAAACCAAAAACCTATAAAGAGGTGACCAAGTTGAGAATGGTTCGGTCTCTAGCAAAAGGTAGTATCAAATTTTGGAAAACCAATTTCTTGTTGACGTGCCACTTTATTACACATCTGCACGGTAGTGGAGTTGAGTCTAATACACAATTTTAAAAAAACAGGAGTGATATCATATCAAAAACCAAAACTGGTAAGAGGGGCCACCAAGTTCCGAATGGATCGGCCCTTCAAAGGAGTGATATCAACACACCAAAACATTCGCCAACTTAATCGCACCGAATAATACTTTGGCAATGTACTAGTTTTCATTTAACCTTCGAACTATTAAAGCGGTGCGATTAACTTGGCGAATGTTTTGGTGTGTTGATATCACTCCTTTGAAGGGCCGAACCATTTGGAACTTGGCGGCCCCTTTTACCAGTTTTGGTTTTTGACATGATTGACTTTACAGGCACGGTCTTCAGAAATTTTAGTGCAAAATCTGACTAATTTCACAACTAGATTTATAATTTTCCCACATTACTTCCCTCCTGCGGTATGGAAATTGGAGGAGGCTTTTTTTTTTGGGGGGGGGGGAGGGGGGAATCGACGATATTTTCCACGGGTCGGGGTCGGGGTTGGAAAGGTTGTGAATAGTGTGACTGAAGGGAGGTGATTTAAAAAGGGCGAAATTTGAGTGATGTAATTTGTGTGCGAACCCGTATTTTCCCGTTACCTACCCTACATCGCGGCTGGAATGGAGCTTCCTGTGCGACAGAATATGCATATATGATTATCACCACATTGCTTTTTAAATATGTCGTTCAACTTAATTTTAGCAGTAGCCATTTATGGATATTACCAAATTCTTGATATTACAGGTATTACTGTGTACAGTAAATCATTAATTGAATACGTTTTTAAACCTACATCTTAATTTTTTACTGTAAATTACATGTAGTATTCTCCGTTTAATTTGCTTCTACTGTCCATACGCTCCTGCTATCAGGTTGGTAAAATTATCTCTCAACTAAAGCAAAGTGAAAAGACACGAAAGCAAAATTAAAAGAAACGAAACCAAATTCCAAAGAAACTGAAGCAATTTGAAACATAACGAAACCAATTTAAAAAACCTGTATTAATAGCTTATATGCGAGTGGAAAACTTTAGGTCATTTGTAATCCAAATTTCCAGGTTTTTAATCTATGATCTAGATTCAAGATTATAACGAGTTAGATCCCAATAACGAGTAATTCTGTTTCTATTGCTTAAACGAAAATATATGCAACCTGCAAATTGTAGCATTCTTATTCTCAACGCTGGTTTTCTTCTAGAGATTTAATTAGCCAATCTCCAGCTTGTTAAACCCTGAAGTACGGGCTTGCACTTCCCTCCAAAGGTATTTAAGCACAAAACGCGCGTTTACGTCGTCTTTTATTCCTCTCAATAATATGTCATGGTGGTAACTCAAAAGGGGAGTTACGGTTGGTACTAGTAATGTACATTTTCGTTTAAAGGGATATACCTCCCAGCCCCATTTTTCTCGATCCTCCACATCAAGTATGGCCCCAAAGGTCATTTCCTTACCGTTAGTCTTTCCCTTGCTAAAAATCCTTTTTTAAGTGTGGCGTCCAGGAGATTTTCTGTTGAATATAAATGGAACTTCATTTACTAACGATCCGTCACTAAATGATGCATTGCGCGCGTACAATAATCATGACGTTTCATCTCTGTGTGTACATCTACTAATTTTCTAATAATTACCATGAGATCTAAAATCTAATAGACTAATGCGGTAAAAACTAAAATTAATTATTCCAATAGATCGCCGAAGCAAAATTATAAGACACTAGCCTAGAAAATTATAAATTGTGATTTTAAAATACGAGAATTATACCGGTTTGTGACGACACAATCGTTGACTTGATTCTGTCTCGTGTACTATTCACAAAGCCAACCGAGACAGCAGCTATGCGAGGAACGCAGCTACCACCCCAGCCGACCTTGGCACTGTAATTGCTCGGATGATGATCTGCGTGTAGCTGTAATTTGGCACGCGGAATGTTATAAGGCTGGCCGGCTGTCCCTATAAGCATTAGAAACAGAATTTAGCCACTGCCGCGACATACTCTATTTCTGTTGAGACGAAAATATGTAATGTACATTTTATCATTTACAGTAGACCTTGTCAATATGGCGGTGGGCAGTATCTCAGGTAAGGGGATGGCATTGTGGTGGAAGGCCCATGAAGTGTAAATGGCTCT
>JAHWFP010146618.1:0-17730 GCA_023313725.1 Lithobius niger
ACAGGCACGTTTAAAGTCAAGCGAAATTGATTATAATTTTTTTTTTTTTTTTGTTTGTTCTGGGGGCGGGGCGAAGTAAAAAAAAACGGTTCGGCCGTCTGTCCAATTTGGTTCCCCCAATATCCCAAGGAGGGTGGGGGGGGGGCTGGTGACATGAGTCATTTATTTCTTGGGGACTGGTGGAGGGTTGTGGTTTCAACAGATGCTGATATAATACAGAGCAGATGTTGGGTGTATCAGCCGGATGTAATTGAAAGAAAGAAAAAAAAAAAAAGAAGTGAAACACTATCCTGTCACGAACTTAGTTGTAAGAAAGGTTTTTTTTTTTTGGTGTGGTTTTTTTTTTTGGCCTTAGTCGGCAGTCGGACCGTGTTGCTAGAGATCTTAAAGGAAAATTTGACTAACGGACTTGAGCTCCTCATAGTCAATACACAGCTATCTCAATCGGCTGCGAGTCGAAATCGAAAAGTGACATCTGTCGGCATTAATTTCGGAGCGTTCCAGCAAAACAATGGCGATCTCCTTGTCGTGTTTTGGTGATGCAGTAATTAAATTGTTATATCGGACGTAAGTAACGCATTCTTACGTTAGTTATTGTGTAAGTGAACCAAAAGTCAAACATGCATGTCAAAATGGATGTAATTGCCCTTTAACGTTCAAAGTGTTATTTGGTGCGCCTAACTTGGAATTAACCTTTCCCTGGTTGAATGATATCATTACTTTCAAAGGCCGACCCTTTTTGGAAACTTGGCGGCTTCTCGTATACCAGTTTTGGATTTGGGTGGATATCACAACTTTCATAGGTCTGTGAACATACCAAAGGTCACACAGTGTTATCTTACTGGAATAGTATGCAACTTAAATAAGTTTTTAACATTTTGTGACATATTTTGGGCAATACTCGGTGCTGAATACCGTCATCCGTTCTGCTTCTTACCCATTTAACGGTTACTAATCAATTGGCTGAACAAGCGAGGTCAGGTATTAGACTGAAATTGGATTTTATGTGTCTGTCGGTTTGGGAAAACGACAACGTTCGGAATTTTATTCTGATTTGGTGAAAATTTCATGACATGGGAGCTTTGGTGCAAACGAGTTCGAAGGCATAATTCCTACCTCGAAATATTTTTGGAGATATTCGGGTTTTCCATTGGATGCCTAAGATTATTTTAGTAGCTGCTGTAAAGAACCCGATCTATAAGGCTAAGTGGCCCCGAGCCATGACCAATCCAAAGCCATTTACCACGATACATCATAGTATAAGTTCTTCTAGTGTGAATAATGCAGAAAATAATTAAAATAGTAGCACCGGTACGTCTTCGGCCTTTGGTCTCGATGGTCGAGGGTTCAAATCCCGCTGAAGTAGTCTGACATTTAAGTCCAAAAAGCAAAAAAAAAATAGGTTGTATGTATCTGTATTTATTGATTTGCTCCTTGATAACGGGCTCTTTTGAATGTATGGAGAAGAACGAAAGAAGTAAATGATAAATAGTAACGGTGGACTCTGCTGTCAGAAAATTGAAAAAGTCCCGAAGTTTTTTTTTTTACGGTCGTGATAATCCTGAAAAAAATCATGATTTTTTTCAAATGAATTTTGATTTTTTTTTGTGAACAGTGACCGGATGAAGAACAACTGAAGAACTTAAAATGCTTAAGAAACATAGACAGGAATTGTTGGGTGAATTAAATGCAAAAATTACCAGACTTGATGAGCGCGTACTGGACCTAAAAAAAAATGAATTAAAAAATTGTAGTTTTACCTTACTCATTGTTAGGTCCAGGCCTACTTGTAACTTTTATACTAGTGGGAAGAGAAAAAAACAAAGGCAGTGGGGGACTAGTACAGGAAGATTTCTCTGGGTGGGTCTATTTTTTTCTCTATTTCCGAACACTTCTTGTTTCAAAAGATCATGATTTTTTTTTGCGTTTCTGTCGTGATAATCCTGAAAAAGTCCTGATTTTTTTAATTTCAGCTTTAGTAGACAGCATAAAAGAGGGCTGCAAAAGGATAAACTTGGCAAGTTATCCTACTTCCCCCTTAAATTGATCCCATTTTCGTGCCAGTAATACTTGGAAACTATTGATTTCCTTACCTCGTTTACTGATATAGCATTATCTGGCGCTTAACTTATAATCAGAACTGATGTCGGGCCAAGTTAGATCAATATTGCTATGACTGCGAAGGAGATTTCTTGGACCTAACTCAATTTTTTTTTTTAACCTTGACGGCATTGTCAATAAAATAACTTTACAAACAGTCGGAATATGGCATTCTGCCAGCTGCCGTACAGTCTTAAAATGAAAACATTTTACGCACAATAAAGACATTTGAAATGAGTCTCTTGCCATCAGGTTGACTGATGAATTTAATATCGGATTTAGTATCATAACAAATTTTGTACTGCACTTGTGTAGTAACACTAAATGCCACAAAAGAGTAAAGAAAACTACACATTTTTACTTTTTGTAGCAGTGCAATCAAAATGGCTGCCACCAAGTTTGTGTGAAATTGCTCATGACACCCAGGTCCCGGGGGAAGGGGGGGTCTATTCCGAAGTTTTTGCATATTGCCCTTCCATTGGCTGTTTATTTTGCTACTTCTGCTGACGTCACAATGCAGCTCATGGAGTTTCCATCAGCTTACACACATGCGTACAAGCAGAGATTATAAGTTACCTAGATATACCGTCTCACTTCTTTCCGTCCTACGCTGAGCTCTAGCGGTAGTTGCAGCTACTAATACATCTAATAATGCATTGCTTTCGTGCTGCTTCGAAGGCAAAAGCATTAGCAGAGGTATTAGTAGCCGAAACTACCGATAGAGCTCCGCGTATGACGGAAAGAATACGGTATATCTAGTTAACTTTATAATCTATGACACAAGTCAAACCGAAAGGCTCCAGTGTGTGAACCTCTAGTGACGGCATGACCAACTTTATATAGACTAGCCTTCCATCGATCTTAGTGACACCTAGGACGATACATGGTAAACAGGAAGATTCACGATTTAAGGTGCAGCCATCTGTGATACTTCCGCTTTGAGATTATGGGATGGCAACCGCCATTATGGTTGACCATGGTGAGCAAATTCAGTCGCAATAACTCACAAATCATTAGGAGAAACTTAAGTTCGACGAGTAGGGTAACCTTCGCACGGCTGCAGTAAAACTGTAATACTGTTAGCAAAATTTATCCTAGCACACGCAAAAGTTTGAGCTAATTTTCCAGTAGCTGTTCGATATTATAAATTGAGATTTGCATAGTTTTTTTTTTTGTATAAGATATAGGCTACAGCGATTTCCCATTTGTGGCAACATACCTGTTGTCTTCGTCACACCCCACAGGAGTGATGACGAAATATAGGAAGTGTGTCTCACGAATCTCGTTCAGGCGAGAGCAGAGGCGAGAACGGTGCCCGCCATGTTTCTTATTTGTTTTAAAATTGTTGTTTTAATCTGAAATTGTTGTTATGCTTTTTATAAAGTAAAATAAACTGTAAATGAAAACTTAAAATTGTTAAAATAGTGTATGTGAAATGTGTTTTTTGTAAATGAGTTATGAAATGTTTTCTGTAAATATCCTTGTAATAAGAAAAACTTAGGAATAATCTATAACAAAACAAAAAATATAACATGTAAACAGCTTGCACATGCAAGTCTGAAAAGGACTTCGTGCCAGTACTTGTATATATTTATGTACCTGTACTTGATTAAAGTTATTATTATTATTATTATTATTATTATTATAGGGCGTTACAATAATTTTATTAATAAAAAAAAATAGATTGTAAGATTGGCCTCTCACGAATCTCGTTCAGACGAGAACCGGAAGTTAGCTGGCGCCATATTGGCGTTATCGTCATCTGCCAAGCGCCGGAAGGAATGTAGAGTGCGAAGGTTTGGAACGCATTGTTCCGAACCCTTGGTGACGCCCGTCAATGTAAAGCTAAGGTTCGGTGATTTGGGGTTGTACGAGAAGCTTTATAATAAAGTTTTGGCGCGAATATCGCAAATTTGATTTAAATGAAAACAACTTGGCGTCTCTT
This sequence comes from Lithobius niger, assembly GCA_023313725.1. Classification (NCBI taxonomy): domain Eukaryota; kingdom Metazoa; phylum Arthropoda; class Chilopoda; order Lithobiomorpha; family Lithobiidae; genus Lithobius; species Lithobius niger. The sequence continues at coordinate 4,046 of JAHWFP010146618.1, forward strand.
TACTCTTTCGGGAAGTTTGAATTTTGATGCAAGTTGTTTCGATGCAAACGTCGCACTTCCCCGGCAACACATTCCGTATTTGGGTAATTATTATTTTCCGTTGCGTGTAAATCGTTGCCTTTATAAGCCCCATAAATCAAACGCCGACCAACCAGTTAGGCTCTTCCAGTCGTTGGCAATGTGACCCTAATCAGTCAATTTATTGTCAACTTGAAGCAATTTTAATTTGCATAACGGTCTCTGGCTGTTAACGGCCACTGGCTTGTTGTTACACTGCACAGGCCTGCCTGCTATTGATCGGCTTAACACGAAGCGACTGCTAACAGCGTGTGTCTTGCTCAAAATAGAAGCTTTTTTTTTTTAATCTTTTTTCTTTGGTTTTCCCTTTTTATTCTTTCTTTTTCATGTTTTGGCGGCATGTTCGTTAAAAGTGAAAACGTCCCTCCGTCTTGCAAACGACAAGGCCCAAATGGAGGATCGGATGTCTCTTTTTTTTTTTTGTACTGCTTGAGGGGTTGGAGCGTGGGCCAGCTAAATGGGCCCTTGTTTTGCATTTTTTAATGTAATTGGGATTCTGTGACCTCAGCGCCCTCCTCCCCAACCCCCACCTTCTCCCCACCAACGCCATGAAAGCTATAATGGTGTGGTCGTGACGGTTCATTTGACCGGGTTTTGGTTGTTGATCAGTGACGTAAATAAATTTGTTGGGTTGGGGGGGGGGGGGGAGCAACCCAACTGCCGTTTTATTGTAAATTTTTGCTTTGCGTAATATCTGGGTCCATCGAAAAAAAGATTGGAAGAAAATATGAAATAAATAGATTTTTTCAAGAATTTTTACGTCTCCTCGGTTTTTTATTTTCTTTTGGTCAGGGGCGCTTGTCGCCTCCTCGCTGTTGCGCGGCGCCCCCATTATTTTCGTCACTGCTCTTGATGTTGAAATAACAACTTTGATTATTATTAAATGACGTGGTGATGTAATTCGTAAACGGATAGCAGCCTCATGCACATTTTTTTTTTTTTTTGTAATTTAAGGTTTCTAAAATTTTCTGACTTTAACGGAACATTTTATTAACTAACTTGAACCTTGTAAAAAACCCCCTTCCCCCCCCCCCCCCCACTTTCCGCTCCGAGCGAACCGCAACCTCCCTGTTTTGTAACCTTTAGTCAAACCTATATAAATGTTTTAAATGCTGTCTTTCTGTCCATTTGGCTTTCTGCCCTGTTTAATGGATTTGTCCTTTTAACAATGCATATTTGGATTAGGCGAATTGGCCAAGCTAACCGAGATCTTAATGTTCGACGAATTCCAATTTCGTATCTCTCTGATGTCTGTGAGGTTTTTGTCGTAAATTGTAACCGGGTCAAAAATAACTTGATTTTGAAACATTGATTTGTTTCATATGCGTCACATGTCAGACGACACATGTTCAACATGTACTGATACCATAAAATCCCTTTCTAAATTTTGTACTAGCCGGTCTCTAATTGTAGCGGGGTCAAAATGGCTTGATTTTGAAACATTGATTTGTTTCATATGCGTCACATGTCAGACACATGTTCAACATGTACTGATACCATAAAATCCCTTTCTAAATTTTGTACTAGCCGGTCTCTAATTGTAGCGGGATCAAAATGGCTTGATTTTCAACCAGTGACCCTGGCTACCAACAGAGGATTTACGGTAATTGTTTGAAACAACGATAACGTATCACAATTCTATTCCGATTTCATTGAAGTTTCATGACGAGGTTGTTTTGTGGTGCATAACAAAAATACACGAGTTCGCAGATACAGCGGTGGGTGTTTGCCCGATTTTCAGCAATGGCGGTAAGGGAACCCGATATAAAAGGCCAGTAGCCCCGAGCACGCATCTGCCTGCCTCATTTGCTCCCAACGATGTATCCTCCGATAATTGCGACGTAGCCTGCTCCTTAAGGATGTCTTAACATCTGCATGCTTCAGCAACACTTGTGGCGTCTCTCCCGTGTACTTGGTACACTTTATGATCTTCCTTTGGGCATTGTGCAAGAGGCTAGTTTTCCTGGCGAGGTAGAAACCTTTTCCACATTTATTCTTCACTGGAATAAATGTTATGTCATCAGATGAATTCTTCCAAACGTCCAAGGCCCTGTCTGCGTGTGCATCTGTTTGTAACTAACAATATTAACAGGAAAAAGCTTAGAATATGAGACTTTGTTTCAAATGACATACAAAGAATGTGAAAGAACGGAACTCAGGGTTACGTTACAGTACTGTCGATTGTGGTTTCCAAATGCAATATCCGTTATGAAGAATATCTTTGTGCCGGCGTCGTGTTCGGAAATTTTACCTCCGATTAGTTATATTCTTACATCTCAAAAAGCTTTAGTTATTTTGCCAGAAACATACTAGTTTTAGAAGTTTTTATAATCTGATCTATGTAAATGTTTCAAAAGCTATTTCGTGCAGGATGTCCGAATATAGTAAGAAGGTGTGTCCTTTTAAATATCCAATATTTTAAAAAATGTTGCTTTATTTTCCTAATCAGGTGCTTGCTTGCTTGTCCATCATCTTCTTTGGAAGTATACAGGCTAAAAATTGGAGAAAGACGGTGGAATAAAGCAAATTGTTTCGGATGTTGTTCAGGCCTGTCTTTTTTTTTAGGTTCCTATCATTTTCCGAAAATAAAGTGAAAAAAAAAATGCGCGACTGTTTTAAGTATTGTTAGAACAGTTTTTCGAAGTTATTGTACAGGGTGCATTTATGCAACGACTCGCCTATGCATTCTCACAGCTAGAAATGATCTGAAATTCCAACATGGCGGTGGTTTTAGCTCTGCCGGCTCACAACAAAAACGATCAATACGAATTCAGAGGCGAATGGAAAAATTGTTTAGTCAGGAGGAATTCTTTAGCTTATTGTCACGGATTTTAAGACTGCGATCATTTTGTAGGTGTTCTCCAGTAGCACAGCTCGAGTTCTAAATAAATCGTTCGGAACAAGAAAGTAAGTGTAAGGTTGAGTGGTAGCGTGTAGCATTACAAATGCAAAATTTTAAAATTTGTGATTGGAAACCTTTGTTTCCCGGGGCGGGGGGAGGAAATTAAAGGGATTCATAGATTTTTGTAGGGTGGGGAGATAAATTGGTTCAACCATTAAAGGTCGGGGGGGGGGGGGGGACAAAAAAAAACGCTGACCGACGTCCAGGAAAAAGTCATTTTCGACCTCAAAAAGTACTTTCAGCAGTCAAAATTTCTGAAAACACCACAGATTGTGTGTGTCACGCCCCCCCCCCCCCCAAGATTGCCCACAATATGAGTGTTTACAAGGTTTTCAAGCTACAATGGTATCAGTACTATTAGTGTAGCTTTTTCAGTAAACTTTGTACAAAAGCTTTCCCTCCTGTTTCCTTGGCTTCTTGCCTTTCAGCTGCTGACTGTTATGCCGCTAAAAATTAATTAAACGGTTATCGGGAGCGGTACTAAAACAAATTGACGCGATCGTGCCTTCTCAGATGCGAGGGATGGCTTTTTTTTTTTTTTTACCAAACAAAACAAAATCGGTCGCTTACAGTTTGTTGTGGAGTCATTAAAATTAAAGGATGATCGTGCAAAAGTTGCACATTTGATGAAAGTCATTCTTTAGGTCCCAAGTTTTTAGTTGTGGCATGCCTCTGAACGATCCTTAGATTCGTTTTTCAGTGATCATGTGAATGGAGCAAAGAGCTGATTATGGTCGTCGGCTCCAGGAAATGTTTGGTGAAAGTGCTGATGCGTGATCGGAATTTTTTTTTTTTTGACAATGTCATACAAAACTTTCATACGCGGGGAAAAAAACTCATGCGTGCGCTCCCGAGAACCACTTACTTAATTTTGAACGGCCTTAGAGGTGTGGCAAACAATTCATACTTATTATTGACCTTCATACTTTGTGCAACAATGTTATATTGTCCTCCATTACATACATTGGACCTAAAAAATTAAAATTTCGGCTGTCAAAATTTCTGTAAAAAAAAAAACACACTTTGTAGCTGCTGGGGGCAAGCTCCCCCACCCCCCCCCATATCATGTAAGTTTTTGTTGGTGCAGAGTGCCTTTTTTGCAGGAGGATTGCATTATTGCTAGATCCTGAGTGGGGAGGGGGTGGTCAGGATTTTTCAGTGACATCATCGAAAATTTGACTGTCACATTTTTTTTCCCAAAAAAAAAGACAAACTGACAGGTCATTTATGCCGCGGTGTAGTTTTTTTCTTGTTTCACCAGTTTTAGGGTTTTTGGGGGGGTTCTTTGGCAATGAGACTGAGCTTTATCCTTTTGTCCACGCTTTATCGGTTTTTCTAGTTTAGAAATGGCCCAAACACGTCCTGCACTGCACATAGCAAAACCCCTAAATCAATTTATATGACTATTTTTTGTGTGTGTGTTTGGTTTGGTTGACTCTGTAACCCGGTCTCTTTCCCCCACCTACGCATGGCATTGCGTGTGAAAGTGGCCAGGTAGACTGGAGTGTACCTGCGGGGGCGTGGACACAACAAGCATTGGTTACCACAGTCTAGGTCAGCGTGCGTTCCGAGCTGGCTGGTGGTGGTGGAAAAGTGTGCGGCTCTTCGCTCGCCCTGCTCTTCAATACCAAGTTCATTGACTGCGTTGCCTCTGCTGTGTGCGAACACGACCAAGCTCCGCTCTCGGTGGAACCACGCTGCTGACGACGAGACGTCGGGGTGGGGAGAAGGAGGGCGAGGCGGGAAGCGGTTTGTTGGCACGGTACCAAGGTCACCCATGTCGTTTAGAGACTGAGATAAGGCCAAGCCGAGCCGAAATGTTGTAGGCCCCGGCTTTTGTGTCATCGTGGTCCTTTGGCGTTCGTGTTGGTGCGCGGGCGTGTATTGACGAACTGCGGCGGCACGATTTTTTTGATGTTGAAACTGTCGCTTGCTGCCGTTCTTGAGGCAACGTTGTGTTGAGGATCTGCGCCGCGACGCACGTTGGAACTGCGGTTGTTGGGGTTTGTGTTGCAGGGATTGTTGTGGTGTGGCTCGTCTTGCAGCCGCCGCCGTCGTTTCCATGGTGATTTGCGTCCCGAGACGTGGCCGCTGTGATCTCCGGTTTGGGATTGCTCCCGTTCGTCCGTAGTTATGTGATTGGGTTAATTGGCAGAATGTGATTTGTGGGGCGGATATATCTCTGTGTGTGTGTACCCTGTCGTTATCCGTACGTACGATGTTGCGTGTTGGGAAGATGAAGTTGACGTAGAGGTGGGAATATGTTCTTAGATTCAGGTGAGTTTTGTCGGGTGTACGAGATGTATGTCGTGGTTATCGCAAAGCATTGGGGCTATGATTTGTACCAGAAATTGGCCATACCTATTATGACCGAACCGATACCATCCAATGCATATGCCGATACCGATAAAATTGATTAAGGGACCAGTCATTATTTATTTGTGGAGCGGGGGGGAGGGGGAGGAATTAAAATGCGACTTTTAAACGTTCGATGACCCCTCCTCTCAAGACCCTGAAAATACTGCCCCCCCCCCCCCAACCAAGGTACAAAAATATTCTGATCCCACCCCCCACCCACTGTAAAAAGTTAGCTTCTCTTGTACCTTTTCAGGTTAAGTGTGGATGATTTTCTCTGGACTAAATAAAAAACGGCATATCGCATCGACAGGCCCCCCAAATTGTGTGGAAAACGAGCCACGAATTAAAGTATGTTCTTGAAAACATTCAAATAATTATTCTTTAAACCACATTTGGACCCAGATTCATGATTCACGACGGTGGAATATAACTTGATGTAGCCTAACGGAAGCACATTGGCACTACCCATGTCACAACTAATAATAAAGGCACTTCGAGTCTTCGGCATGTCCACCGCCCTTCACAACATCTACACGTGCAACACGAAAAATCTCCATGGTGCACACATTTTTTTTTAAAGTTGGTGCAAATACGTATTCATTGCCGGATGACACTAGCAATAACGTTAATATATTATAAAGACTGATATGATTGGGGTGTGGGTGTGGGAAGAAACTATGGCGTTTTTAGAAATTTATATTGCTGAAAGTGTGAGGCCCAAAAATGACTTGACTCTCCAGCCTGGTCAGTGTTTTTTGTATGACCTTTTTTGTACAAAACATCCACGCAACCCCAATTTCCTCCGTGCCTTTCCCCTCCACGAGATAAATAATGACCGAATGATCCCTTAACGAGTCAATCTATTTTTATGTGGTATAAGTGTGATAATGCTTAGATAACAGAAGATCTTGTAGCTGTATTCTAAAAGTAATGTATTGCAAAAGATGGGATTAAGCCTAACACTTGACTTCATATAATCGATAAAAATAATATGTATCTTGTTTTGATGGTATGTATTGTGTATCCCTGTAATTTAGTGTGTGAAATTCTAACATTTTCTCAAAAGTGGAAATCGTTAACACGATAGAAAGAAAAATACTAATTCATCATTGAATTGGAATCGTTAATATTTTATGGAAGGAAATGAATGAACCTGCGATTGGCAGAAAAATCGAACATGCAACAAATGTCAGTTGTTCGTTTGGAGAGAGACTAAAGAAAGAGTTGAGATCGAGGCACCTGCAATTGAAAATTGCCGATGTAGGTCTTCAAGTAAACATGCTGCTATTAAATCATCCAGGGGCTGCTTGTTTAGAAGGTTTACTTTATACCCCCCCCCCTTCCCTTTTCCTCCCTGACTTTTTACTTTTTCATTTTAAACCCCTTTCTATAGGTCTGCTGATAACCAGCTGGCGATTAAATGCATCTAGTTGGCGACTAATAATTGAACACCAGTGGCCTTTTCGACCATAGGATTTTCGTGATGAATGTCAACTTACTCCTACTTTTTCATTAAAAAAAAAAAACCCATTGCCACACGAATCTAACCCCGACATTTTCGAATTACCAGCCACTGATCATCGCACCAAAAAGGGTATATTTGCATATACCACTACTCTCAAATTTTCTCGTGTCCTAGAAGAGGAGTTACTCACTTCAGAAAATAGTGTAATAGGAATATTACGATTACCAAGATTTCCGGTGATTTCTAAAGATTTCCCTGGGGTCTTTGGATCTCCAATGATTTTTAATGATTTCCATGGGATTTTCGGGAATCTCCAGTGCTTTCTAATGTTTTCTCTATGATTTCCAGGACTTCCTTGTATGATTTACAGTCGATAATGGGTATCCGGGGAAGGAGGGGTTGCGAACTTCAGAAAATGGTGTCCAGTAAGATTTCGATTTCCAGGGATTTCGAAGGTATACGAGGGAATTCCAGGGATTTCCATAGTGAGCAACCCCCTCTGTTCTTGGTATTATATAGTAAGGCTTTACCGATCCCATACCAATGCCGAACCGCTTAAGCAATTTTGCTGATAACGGTAACGATACTTCTAAAATTGAATTCTCAATTTTTTTGTGTCAACTGTCGTAATAGTGTAGTAGTTTTCTTCAAAAGTCCAATAATTATTAAAATGGAATATTTCGCAATAGGAATGATTAGTTAAAAGATGGCCAGGTAGATACTCAGTGATTTCCTGATACAGACGCCGCAAACCGCATGTCGTTATCTCTAACAGTTCCAGAGCTTCCATATTTCAGTGAATGTTGCTGATACCAATCCAAAACCGATGCCCCAAATATCGGCTACCCAACCGATCAAATCCAGTATCGGTATCGATGCAGCCTTAGTGTTGGCCTATGTTTTCCAGCATCCAATAGAAGTGCTTGTCGCAGTTTCTGTTTGGACTCTGTAACATAACGTCGAATCGTTATTTTGATGAGCTAAATCCAAACAAACAACCATTGACCATGAACACGCTTCGAAACTTTAGATGTCAAGCGCCATTGTATAAGTATCGGTTGATCTTTTTGTGGTGGATTAATTTCATTTGATGCTTTGGGTTGATAAAAATATCAAAGGACAAAGAGACGGGTGGTTGGCAGAGTGCCTTCTTCGCTTTGGTCAATAAGTCGATAAAGTAGATAATAATCTTTGCTGCAGCTATTTTCAGTCGTTGGAATGAGCTAACCCTTTACAGCCAATGTGCAAAAGGTGAAGTAACTTAGTCGTGGTGCGCAACACAAGCTTTGTGGAAGTCCCAAGCACTCATCGAGCAAACACACTCGAGTGGTTAGTGTTGTTGAGAGGCTATTGGACACTGATTTGAATTGCAGGAGGGATTTTTTTTTCCGTATGTTGGGTGTAAAATGCTTAAAAGGACATACCTTATAAACGAGATTCCTATCAATCCTGAAATTGACAAGAGGTCGATTACAAAGTTAATTTTTTTTTTAATTAATTTCTTTGAGCCTTAAGTCTGCCGAAGCAACTTAATCCTTGTATGGCTGAATCGGCTCTATTTTGAACATTACCAGACTTTTAGAGAAGAAGAGATATCTGGTAAAGGGAGGTGCCAACCCGGGGATTCGATCTGGGAAACCTCCGATCATCGTAGGATTACAAAGATAGCTTTGTAATCCACCTCTCTTCACCAGATCATGTGGGAGTGAAGCTTCAACCTGAGCAGTTGAAAAGGATGATTTTGTGTCATTTATTGAATGGGTTTCTTATGAATTCCCTGCAAATTTACATGCTATCTATCACGTTCCAATTATTTAATGCCATTGTTCGATATTATGCCTTTTTTGTTCCCTTTCCAAAATAATTATAGGACGGAAAGCCGCAAATGGACTTGCAAAAAAAAATTGATAGTTGTATAAATTATAAAATGCCTTTTATGCCCATCTATTCAAAAGTTTGACTGTATTGTGAGGCTATGTGAAAATGTCCGTCAATGTAGGCTGACTGTAACACATTTTTTTAAATTGAAGGAAGTGATGTGCTTCGGCAGAGAGAGAGGAACTATGATTCAAGTGTCGTTGCTTTATTAAAATGAATTGAGAGGGAAATCCTGTTTGTTGGGAGAAGAATGAATCTAGTCTACTTATTCTGACCCTTTATTATATTGGCTTGGCGGTGAGATTGTTTGTTCTCTAGGTGGTTTGGTTTGTCAAATATAAATTAGTCATTTTTCTGGGTAAAGTTGCATAGAAGCCAATGGAGGTAGATCCCCTCCCCCCCCAAAAAGAGGTCCTATAATGCTGCTTATTATATTCTACATACGTAACGGTAAGGTCTTGAAATGACCTTGCGTAAATAAATAATAAATCACAAGGTAAGGGTAAACAACACAAACAGTGTGCATTAAAGACTAGCCTTGTGAGAAAACAAGATGCACTTATCTGAGAAAGTGCGCAAGAAACTTTTTCGACTGGGACTTGAACCCAGGACATCCCGCCTACCTCACGTAATATGCAGACACAAAAGCTTATATGAGTCGGTGAAAGACTACCACCATCCCAAACCCCCGCCCATAATAGATTTCTGAATCCACCCCTGCTTCGAGCAGGCTAGTGGATTGGTTCTCAATAGTGGTCAATCTTAAGGAAGTCTTACATTTCCTATGTTGTAGCCTTCTGTATTTTCAGGGTGTGTTCTTTGTTTGCAGCTGTGACAATGGCGAGCCTTAAATTTCTTGTCTAGTTCTTCCTCAGTTGTTTTTGGTACTGATTATTTGTTCATAGCTCTTAAGCTGACATGTATTGTTGACCTGAATGAAGGGCAGATCTGTTACAGTATGGCACAAATAACCAATATGTTGGCATGCCCTACCACATCCTTCACAAGTGTTCTGCTGGACCGAATGAACATTCTATAACCTCCTGAACCCCGTAGCCTACTAACATGGTAGGTAGTTAGATCAGTCACGGGATTCGAACTGGCGTTCACTCTGTTTGGATATGAGGACGTTGACCACTGGACTGTTTCTTCTTGGGTTCCCATGAGGCTAGGGGTGGCACGATACAAAATTTTTTTTGCGGTCATCAATAATATCTCGATAAAACAAATTTTGAGTTTGGAATAACCATTTTAATTTTGTTAATTAAAAAAAAAACTTTGGCTGAAGCCTACAGTCCAAATTTCACGAATGTGAATTGTGTGGCACTCACCATTTGGCCAGTAGATATGAAAATGCAGTTGTCATTGTCCATTACTTCCTCACCACGTAGGCACAATTTAACAGTTGTGCTGCTACTTAATGCTTAAATATTGTCTGCATTAAACTAATTCTCCAATCAGCTAAAGTGACTAGCAACAGCATTGCAAACTTATTTGGAGAGCCCTTGTAATTCCACACGCAACACCGCAAACCACTTGTTTCTACTTATCATGGTTTCCAAGATATGAAAATTTAAGCATCTAGGTTTACACGATAATTCGATAAATCAGAAAACGTGTGCCACGATAATCGACAAAAATTTGTATCGCGATATTATGGAATTATCGATTATCGTGCCCATTTCTACTAGAGGCCCCGAGCAAAGCTTGTGGCATGCTTAGGGACTTATTCCAAGTGCCCATCTTACAGTGGTGCACGCTTGTATGTAGGGGTTTCAGTCAGTATTCGCCTTATGGCCAGTATACTTTAGAGATCAATCGCCATTTTTTTTTTTTCAGTCCCCACATGTTGTACAAATTAATGTTTTGTGGCACTTTTTCATGCAGCAAAGGTGAAATATTGAGTGTATAGCTGTTACAATTCCAGATGCAGCGCTGTGAACCTTTCGCTTCTAGCTAGTACGGTTGCTGAGATGGGGCCATTTGAGCGCCAAGCGTCGTTTCGAGTTGCCGGCTTGGCGAGTAGAACTAAAACTGATATCGTCGTAATGGTGTTTCCCTGTCCATTTGGCGAGTGGTGACCAACATTGGTTCCCCTTCCATCATAGCCATCTTTCTTTTCTTCTATCATCTCGTAACATTTTTCACGTGAAAGTATAAAATCAATGGTATTATCCACACATACCGCACACATTGTATACCGTTAATTATTTTGCCATTAACGTGCCAATCGCCATCTTACAGAAACAGCAACACTCAGAATCAGAACGTGCAGCGCCATCTGTTATGTTATAATGACCATTACATGCGAAGCGAACCTCAAAGCCACCTGAGAAATAGCTCATGATCGACATCTTCTGCAATGCGGGTAAAGGTTAGCAACAGGAAAACGCACTGCAATGGTACACACCAATTACCAAGCATGTGCTGTTCTTAGACCTGTTACCATCTTAGCATGACATTACTGGTTAATTTTAAAACTGATTTCGTCATGTTTGGTTTTTATTCCGCTCGTTGATTGCTTGGGTGTGGTCGGGTTATGTTACGAATTGCTGGAGGGGTACTTTTGGCCAAACTGATTCATATGCTGAAACTCCTGCCTTGCCCGGTGACATTCGGGCCAAGCTTCGCTCCGACAGAAAAAAAAACTCCGATCATTAACAACCAAAATGCTTAGTAGGAACAGCATGACCCAGCCTATGGACACACGGCTAATGATTATGTGTCAGACATCTACACAGACCAGGAGATTAAATTTAAAAAAAAAAATAAAAGTCCACTGTTAGCCACAATTATTTGCCATTTAATAGAGCTTAAAAAGTCAGTTAGGTTTATTGGTCGAGCTTAATTCTAAACTGATCAAAACCTTGGTTGTTCCATTTTGGATGTAACATGTTTGAATTAGACCAAGATCAAAATGTTCTAGAATGGGGAATTTGGGGGGTGAGGAGACAACGTATATGTACCCATTATGATTTAATAACTCCTAAATCAGGTTTGGTAAGTTTCTTCCATGGGTACAAAAAACCCATGGTTTTTCCATCTGGAAGACATTTCTTCCGCCAGGAACAAATAGTCTTTAATATACTAGCCTACATGTTCTTGAAGCTACTAAGTTTGAGTGAGTTTTTTACATTTTTTCATAATTTTCTTTAGATTCATTGAAAATTAAGAAACCGATTAGGTCTCAATACAGCATCTAAATTTGTTTTGTTACAGAATGCAGTGTAGTAATGTAATCAAGATGGTTACAGAGGTTACGAGTTTTGGTTTAATCCACCCAAAACCAAAACTGGTATAAGATTAGCCGCCAAGTTTCCAAAAAGGTTCGGCCTTTCAAAGTAGTGATATCATTCAACCAGCGAGAGGCCGCCAAGGTTAATCCTATTAGCCAAGTTAATCGCAACTACTAATAGTTCGAAAGTTAAATGAAAACTAGAAGATTGCTACTAGCGGTAGCAATCTTCAAGTTTTCATTTAACGTCTTAAGTATTATTCCGTGCGATTAACTTGGCTAATAGGATTTACCTTGGCGGCCTTTCGCTGGTTGAATGATATCACTACTTTGAAAGGCCGAACCTTTTTGGAAACTTGGCAGCTGCTCTTATACCAGTTTTGGGTTGACATCACAACTTTCATAGGCCTGTGAATACAAAGAATTCCACTGTCTAATAGTCACCTCTACCTTTTTTGTTTGGTCTGTCTTATAAATTTTCTAATTCATAATTTTTACGTTTGCCATTGCCCAATTAGCCGTTACACCAGCCAAATGGACATGGTTTGGCTTATTGTATTGTTTTGGTTTTGGGTGGTTTTGTATAAAAGGCTTAAAATTTTAGACACCTTTTTTTTAATACAACCACAATTCTTTGTTCATTTTTTTAGTCTCTTTTCGTTTAGTGTTTTACTGTTTCTTCCACATCTTCTAAATCTTCCAGTTTCTTTCGTTTTTTTTTTTTTCACCGTTTTCTAATGGAGTTTTCCATTTTCTTCCGCTGCAAAGGAATAAATTAATATCTTCCGGAAGAAAACCAACCCTGCTCTAATTAAAAATCCACTTTTAAGCACAAGTGCCTTTTAGTGAAGCTTAAAGCCAGTTTCATTGTCGAGCTTAATTAGCAAACCGATCGAAACACGGATGGTTACTTTGTGAACGTGTTTTGAGTTACTGCAAAGTTAACGAGAACCTAGAAACAAGTTAGGAAACGTGCATTTATCAACAGTGTTTTAGAACAAGCACGGGAGACCGGGTGGGGGGGGGGGGGACTTCACAACCTAGTAGGCAAACTTCACAAAAAAAATAGGACCAAAATAGAGAACATGTTTAAAATGTAAGGAGCCACCCAAACACATTGAATTACAGATGACTGCAGTTCAGATTTGCCGGCATAGGGAAAGACTCGAATACTAAAGAGATTTTCTTCCGTCTGGCAAAAGAAGAAGGAAAAATAGATGTGAAATAAAAAAAGCTGTAACCTACTGTAGGCCAGGATGTGCCTGCCATTGACTGTGCCAGTGGAATTGGCATTTGTTCTTGAAAGTTGTTTAATTTCCTTTGTGTGGCAAGGATGGCTGGCATAAAGGTAGAAATTAAGAGCTGTCAAACGGATCAAAATTGCATAAATTTTGAAATATACGACACACCTTAAACTTGTTTTGTCGCCGACTGTAGAAAACGGGGTTCCCACGAACCTGAATAACCTGGAAAATTCGGTGGGGGGGGGGGGGGGAGAAATAAGGTTGTAAAGAAGCGTAAAACATTGCCTAAGTGCATTAAATACTGGGGATCCACCGAATACAAAATTTTCCGAATCCCGAAAATACAACCGAATACTTAATTTGCCGAATCCCGAAAATACATCGAATACCGAATATACAACCAAGTATTTAAAATACCGAATATTCGACACCAAACAATTTACATATTCGGCCGAATACCGAATTATTCGGTCCTATGCGGAAAATGGCCGAATAGGCCAAATACCGAATTATTCGGTCCTATGC
>JAHWFP010146620.1:0-12570 GCA_023313725.1 Lithobius niger
AGCTAAGTAATTTCTTTACTGTAGTTAGTGAAGACCACAAAACAAGACAGGAGCTAAGTAATTTCTTTAATGGTACTGGAGTGGGTGGGGTGAGGCGAGCAAGTTGAGACGCACAAGAAAAAAGCCACATCATTTTAGTGTTATGAAATAAACGTCTTTAGCCGGGGCTGTAAATTAATATATCCTAATAAGTACCAGTTTAGCAAACATTACCCCTGGGTTCCCCCACAACCAGAGAATGTCGAGGATATTTTTTGTCAGGAGAAACTTGGGAAGTAGGAGATGTGCGAAGTCACGAAGTAAAGTTTGGGGATTTACAAGTCCTCTTGGATGTGTTAAAGAGTAATTGTTTCATAGATGCTGGCTGTTTAAAATTTTAAAATGACAAAATAAACATGAAGCAATTATTGTAGAAAGAGGATCGAAATTTCTGGACAGATTAGAAAAAGCTTTTAAGTAAGAAAACAAGTTAAAAGCTGTTGAGAAATGTATAAAAACAAGCTCTGACAACTAATGGAGACATTTAACTCAATTACAGTAAATACAATCCTGTGGTTTGCATTTCTGTTTTGTCATCAAATGTCGTGGAAAAATTCAATTTTTTGCCTGGGAAAATCGGGGGATTGTTTTAAAGTGGTTCGTCAGGGTTCGCACAAGGTGTTCGAAATCCTAAAAAGTGCTTGAATCTGTTAATAAAAAGTAAAAGGCTTTGAATTCCTTGAAATTGTTAGCTACGTTCTTGAAAGACCTTGAATTTAATTTTGTTGTCGTAATTTAGAATAATGCCTTAACTTCGATAAAGATAAGACGCCCTTGTAATTTGTTTTAAATAATTTGAGTGTTTGTCGCAAAATGTTGTTGAGCTTATCTTTTAAACTTTGTTGATCCACGCGTTTTCATCAGTTGTTTACTATCCTCTTAAAACGAATCTAGTAAAAAGAAAGTCGCGGGAAAAAAAGCCGAAGGAAAACAAAAACGTTTCCTGGTGAAATTCGAGCTAATACAATCGACATTACCTAATCTAACGCAATAACAACAGCACACACAAAACAATTTTTTTTCCACAGCTTTCTTTCCACCACGCGCATGATTAAAATCACACGAACGTGGCATCACACAACACGCGCCACACAGATAAGTCCTTATCCGTGCGTCACTTGATGTGCGATGCCAAGTCCCTGTCATTAAGACATGAACATTGTGGTGTTTGGTGAGGTATTACTGCTAAGTTTGCTGTCTGATCAAGGTCCTTGAAAAAAATTGTATTAGTCGTAGAATAGTCCTTGAGAAACTATACTGGTTTTGAAAAAAGTCCTGGAAAGTAGTGTTGGGCAGTACCAGAACTGTTTCAGCCGATACTGGTACCAAGCTCACTAACCTGGTACTCGGTTTTCTCCGATACTTATGAACGAGCCGTTATCTGGTTTTATAGTACTATGGTGTCAACACCCGATGTTTAAATAATAACAAATTTTATTGATAAATGTATTTGTTTGTAGTTTTCATGGATAAAATTAATTGATTTTTTCCCTCTGATTTAGGCTTAATGTACAGTATCGACAACAAGTTTGTCCATTCAACAATGGTTAATTTTAACAATGAATTTTACAACAACGCTGAGGGCTGTGCTTTCAGCGTGGAGCAGCATTGTTGTAAAGAATATTAGAATAAACTAAATATCCTGTAAGCAGGTCTCCATATACAAACAAAAAAAAATCCGTCGTAGCATCTGGGGACTGCAGTAAAGGCTGCTACAGCAATCTATATGAATAAAAAAAACTACATAATATCATGTGGCCGGAAATGGAACACGATGAGACGTGAATTTATTAATTTTTTCTGTTAGATGGGCCACATTTCACTGTAGTACTTGGATGCTAGGATGGGTGTTTGTTTATCTTTTTACAGTAGTTTCATTCTGTTCTTAGTTCTTAACCCTTTAAGGACCGGTGCGCCCAAATGCGTCCGCTGTATAATCATTGTTTACAGCTCTTCTACAAGTCATATAAAAAACTTCCCGCCATTTACAGTAAAATTTAAACTGGGATATGAAAGCCAGATCATTAAGGATAAAAATGACACAGGTTTCATTCCCTTACCTCAACTGGGTGAGAAGCTGTCAGTTAGAAGCAAGTCAGTTATAACTTATTAGCGTGCACGCAGTCCTTAAAGGGTTAATTTGTAAAACAATTTAATGGACAGTGGGGGGAGGGGGGGCATCTTGTTTCAACGTCTTGTTACAGTTAAGTAATTTACTTTGGCGGATTTTAATGTGTCAACAATAAAGAAGAAATACATGAGTTTGATTGGCTGAGTTTAGTCTGTCAACAGCAAACGTAGGCAGGGTAGGACATAACTCAGCAAACCAAGCCTTGGCATTGTTTTTAATATTCCCTGTAAGGCTACTGCAAAGGTCAAAGGGTCAAAGGGTTTTAGCGAGCGTTAACCGCACCCGGTCATCTGCCCGACGAAGCCCTAAGGCCCTATGTCTGCAACACCCGGAATGGATTCTCAGGAGGTCACCCACCCAAGTACCAATCGGGGCCAATGCTGCTTAACTTCTACTGCATACCAAGACTGACAACAATACCCTACTCCTCTGTCCACAAACCTGGAGCCTCATTGTTAGTAGTGTTCATTGTTGTGTGTTCATTGTTGTGCCTACTGTACATTCAGAACATGGTTGGCTCCTCCTTTTGTGCATTGTTTAGAATTCCAATCTTACTATTGTTAATCTTTAACTGATTGTTGCACTGCTTTGAGCCCTACAACTCGAGACTAAATGAACGATTGTTATAATTTTAGTGCCTTTTTTTTTATGTTAAAACAATACCAGTATTTTAACAATGCACCAACACCCAACACTTCTTGAAAGTGCTTGATTTTTTTTGTGTGATCTTCTGCAACCCTTTTTGTGTGGGACCCAACCCTACTATACACTATACTACACAACGCAAACCATAACCCAACAAAATGAAAACTTTTGTTCACTGAACAATCTGACACTTCAGTTGAATTATGTTCTTCCTCGGTGTGCCTTTTGAATTTAAACGGGGCTGGCCTTATTTGAATGGGCAGCTTTCAAAAATGTTCCCCGAACTCTAACCGAGCAGGTAATGTGGTCCTTCATCGCTTGAGTTTTTTCCTTACCTTTATTAAACTGTGTTTACTGCAATATGTGTAAATTGTCATGTACAGTCTTGGAACATTTACCTAGTTTAGACTGCAGTTTTCCATGTTCTTGCGAATATGCCGCCTTGTCAAAAGTGGCACAATTCCTTCCTACACATGCTCATACTCGTCAGACATGCAGGGATGCTGGCCTACTGACTCTAGGATATGAGACAAGATTCTCTCTGTAGGATTCTTCAAGTTATGTGCAGCGAACTAGTGGTGCCCTGCAATGGAAGCGTTAGTTGGCCACATCTCGCGACATGACTGTCAATAATGGTGATGGAATTAAGAAGACGGAGCGAGTGTCCGTCACTTCTACGATTTCATCTCTCCAGGAATTTATTATGCTGAACCCAGTAATATAGATTACTAAGCCTAAATAGATAAACACTAGCCTATCAAAATGTAGATTTAGTTTAAGTTAGTTGAATGTTATCTGTAGTAGTTTACATTCTCCATAAGAAATTTTCACGTTAGCATTTAGCTCGTAGTTTGCAATAAGGTTGCCTTTTGTATTATGAACTTTCTTCATAAAGAGTCACTTTTTGGTGCACTAGGTGGTTCTGTTTGACGATGCCTGTAAACCTGGTTAAATAAGGCACCCAGGGGATTTCCTGGTTCAGCCTATTGCCAACAGTAGTAGTCGGTGATGGTGAGTGACTACACTGGTATGAGGTCATTACCAGAAAAAACGATGTGCCAAAGACAGTGGCGGTAAATTTGATACAGAACCAGTTAAGCCAGTCGTAGTAAGCGAGACCAATCTGTTGTCCATGGATTGCAAAATGAGACATGAAATTACTTTTAATTTTTGCTTTAACAAAGTTTGGCATAAACTAATAATTAGATTAACTGTCACCGTGAGAAAAAATTATTTGGTCTCGTTTTGCAATAAATTCACTGCAGGAATATGTATGTGCACTTGTGTTGTCCATTACGTGGATGAGGTGTTTATTATTTTTAATAAATCTTGTATCAGTTGCTGTGACCTGTATTGTTATTTTTACTCTTTCATGAATTATATTTACCTAAGATTTATTTTCCAGCTCTAGTTGCTGGTTGTTTGAACAACCATGTACTGACTGACTAGATTATTAATCCAGATGCATGGTTTATAGCCTTTTAACATTCCTTAGCTTTTTCTTCAGCTCATTACAGAAAAGTCAACCTCGTGATCAGGTCTCATTTTTTAAAATAGAGCAGAATTTTCCTTTCCTTTTGATCATTTTGGAGCATTGTACTGTTGAGGTCCTATTCGAATTAGTTTGGATAATTTCTTAATTGTTTTTGGAGAGTTTTATGTGTTTTTGTTGATGGCTCTTTCACGTTTGAGCAAAATGTAGATGCAGTTTGGGGTCGTAACATGGCAATTGCACTTCATAATATTTGGTGGTCTTGGGTTCGATTCCCCTCTCGGCAGTCCAACATTTAAGTCCAAAAGGCAATGTAAATAGGTTTGCATCTGTATTTGTGGAAAATGGATGCAAAAAGCACAACGCTACAGCATAGATAAACTTCCATAGCTAAGCTCCTAATTGCAATAAATCGTTTTAATTACCATTGTACCGAAATGTACATCTCCATCGTTAATCTATGCCTAATTGCATCTATTTACCGTATGTTAATTAGAACAGCTACTGCAGCACTTTAGCGTTGTAACTTGTAGTAAATAGACTAAAAATGCAACGTACATGAACTGCTTAACGTGGTTCCTAATTACAATAAATCGTTTTAATTACCCTTCTTAAAAAAATCATCTCCGCCTGATATCTAAGCCTAAATATATCCATTTATCTTAATTAGAACTGCTACCGCATCACTTTAAAGGTGTAACTAACGGTGAATTCACAGCCTTCAAAGAACTAGCAGATGACGATATATTGGAAATAACCTTCATGAAGAAATTCCAGATTATCAATTCTGCTAATGAGGAGGCCTACATGAATAGTTTCCACATAACATCTTTTCACTGTCAGGTCAAGCAACAAATCCGAAAAGGAGACTGGGAAAACAGTAGCTGGCGATTGGCTGCTGATCCTTCAAAGCAGATTGATAATGCGTTCGACCAAATGACCTACAAGCAATTTCAGGAATTGGAGGAGGTCATCCAAGCTCATCATGCAGTGTTTCAGGGAACTGGCCTATCAGTCATGAAGATCTTGGGGCATGATGTGTATGCCGACGGTATCAAAGTAAGAGTCAAAAGTCTCTGCGCTGAAAGCTTTTCCAGTTCCAAATACAAGGAGGAAATTGCAGCAATTCCTCGGGCTGACAAATTACTTCCAGGAAGTTCGTCAGGGAGTATGCTGAGATAATCCAAAGTTTTCCACCGCCTAACCAAGAAAAACACTTCGTACAAGTAGTGCATTCATGAGCGTTCGACGAGCTCAAGACGAAGATTCTAGCCTGTCAGTTCCTTAAATACAAGATTTTGACTACCCGTTCCAGATTGAGACAGATGCCAGTGACAATAGGATAAGAGGAATGATCGCTCAGGTCATTGATAACAAGTCAAGGCCATTGAATTCTTCAGCAGGTCGCTGAAGTATAAAGAAACTCGTTACAGGACCTTTGAGAATGAGGCGCTCGCCGAGTAGTGGAGCGATGGAACGCTACATCGTCGGGAACCACTTTACCCTCGTTATCGATAACGACACGCTTAAGTGGATACTGTCTAATAAGAAAACTGGCTGGAACTGGACGTTGGGCAGTGAAAATCCAGGGATACGACTTAACATAGTACATCGAGCACGAAAGCTCAACATTGTGTCTGACGCACAACTACTACTCAACATCAGAAACCAGGGGAGAGCGCCCATCACTTACAAACTCCAGGAGAGGCATACTCAAAAACAAGACAACTTCGCTAAAGGCTTCTGGGAGTTCATTCAAACAGTCTCCAGTATTTTTCAAGAGAACAACGGAGGATTTTATCTTCGACGAAGGAATCCTGTTTTGCCTAGGTCCTGCTGCACCCAGAGAGGAACATCTAGCGGTTAAGATAGCGCATCTATAACCGGAAACTATGAGTGCCACGATCATAAGCAAACAGGTCACCCAGGCGTCATGAAGACCCTAGCACAAGTACGGCAAGTACAATACTGGCCACACGTCTTCAAGGAAACAAAGAACTACATTCGTTCCTGTGCCATTTGCCAGATGATGAAATGTGCCCAAACCAAAGGGCCGAGACAGATGCAACCAGAAATCCCTGATCACCCAAACCACATCATGGGAAATGATTATGTAGGATCAGTGGTAACTATTTCACCAAGTGGATATGGCTGATACTATGATGATCACAACATCAAAGCTGTGACAACGAAGTTCACGCAACATGTTCTCTGATGTAGGTGGACCTGAGTACCTAATCTCGCACAACGGTTATAACGGCGTTCAGCGGAAAAGACTTCGGTCATGATGCAGCAGGAGAACGGAATCAAGCACTCTAAGACAACACCCTACCATCCTCAGAGCAACACCACTGAGTGGGTCAACCGAACATGCAAGGCGTGTATGAGAGCATTCGCAACAAAACGGCAAGGAGGATGGGGTTCGCTACTGCCATGCCTTCAGTGGGCGATGCGAACGACACCACACTTCTTGACAGGTGAAATGCCCTACTTCCTGATGTTGACGGCGAATCCAAGGACAAGAATCCAAGCACTTCTGATGCCACCTGTCCAAACAGGAATGACCGTCAAAGAGTATGCCGAGGTGCACATGCTAGAAATGGAAAAGGCTTATAATTTGGTGAGAGCCCACCTTTCAGAAGTAGCTAGGTCAACAAAAACCTACTACTACAAAACACATCAACCAGTGGAGTACAAACCTAACCAGCTCGTAAAAGTCAAGAATCATGTCAAGCCCGATGCAAGCAAGAACTTCATGAAGAAGCTAGCACCAATTTATAAGGGGCCGTACAGAGTGGTCAGGAAGGCATCGGATGTCAAGTATGTACCGAGATCGACACTTGATCACTTGGACGTTAAGACTGAACAGCGGCTCAGAAATGCAACCCTTCTTCGACCCTGACACAATGGACCGATGAAGGAACATGGACCAACCGGGAATGATCTATGGTCTACTGCTGAACTTTCAACAGGAGATTCAAGACGAGGACACCTAATCGGAAGCGGATGAAAATGCCACCGTGAAAGATGAAGTAATTTCGAACAAGCCAGCAAGCAGTGAATCGGGGGACGAAGGAACACAGGATGATGACTTAGGCGACTGAATAAGATAGCGAAGGAAGCCTGTCAGAGGGCACCGACAGCGACGAACCACCTGGTGGAAGGATCATCGAGGGATGACCAAAACGCAACATTTGCCCGCCTGCCGGCAACAGGTTTGTGCAGTCCAAAGTCATGCTAGGAACACCAAGCTTTCCCTTCGACTACCACTTGAAGGTCAGAATCCCACCTTCAGGGATTCAGCCAAAAGGAGCCAGGCTTCGAATGCCCATTTCGCATTCTCGAAGAAAACCCAAAGGGGGGCTTGCACACTGCAACATGTCAGGAAGTTCGAAGACATACGCAAAGTCTACAAGGGGATGATTGCTTACCTAGACGCAACTGGGTGCGTTGGAATGAGGAATAAACTGCGCAAGTGGGAGCAAGATCGACACCTCCACGAGGATGATTACTCAAGCCTGATCCCTGACGTGGAAGAGGACCAGCAACCACGATTTGTGGAGGACGATCTCCCAGCACCCTTTTGCAGGACTATCCGCCTTTCAGTGGACAGTTCTGCGTCACTAGCGGAACAAAGAACATTTTGATAAGGGAGTAGGTCAATTGAATGTGATGTAGGCGATTCTAAGCGACCGGCCGATGCGATGCATTGTTCGGATAACTAGAACTGTGAGCGAGCTGACAACCAGTGAAACCCGCAACAACGTGGAAGGTTGAGCAGACCGAAATAGTGCCTAACGAATGAGTAGGGGATGGAATGAAAGCCATATACATGACCAAACGATTTGATCCACACTCCTCTAGTTGCACGCTTCCTGCCGAATTGCAAAACCAAAATTAGGACTGCGAGTTGTTAGCAGCCGAAGTGGGATCTGTGAACAGTGACTGTGTTGCCAAGCTGAAGTTGGGAGCTGTTAATGAGCTGACATTAGCAATGGGAGCTATTTCAACCATGAACTAATCCACGAGATACTGTGTGGTATCTTGTGCACGGGCTGTGTCAACTTGGCAAGAATGACTAAGTCGGACCTGGGCCTTCCCTGGCCACACAACAATAGTGTGTTGAGGTGTTCTCCTCGGGTCCATTCCATCTGTGCATGTGCTTCTAACAAAACTACACCATGGTTCTCCTTGGACACATCTCTTATTCAAACGAACTAAGACGGATCAGGAACTTCCTGGCCGCGCTACCTAAATTATGTTAATCTTTTAATGTGTCTGTTAACCGATCATTTCTATACTCTCGTGCCTACCCAACGTTAGGTTCGCCACTGCATGACATTCCCGAATTAAATTTTTGTAAAATTGTCACCCCCAGTTGTTGTGTATCACCCGAAATGGCACGCACTTCCGCGGAGGGGAGAAAATCTGTAAGGGTACGCACAGCCACCACCACGTGCCATGGGCACACACACACCCCAGTGCGTAACAACACCACCTCCGCATCGAGGCTAGCGCATGAATATCAGTTGCTAGATAGTTGACATGAATGAGAAGCCAGCGTCCGCATGTGCACAATGGTTCGTTGAAGTGAATTTGTGAAGTAAAGATGTAGAAAACCCAATTCCGTGTTGTCCTGTGCAGAGGAAGCTACTCACGCATGATCAGCCAATTGAGTGATTTAGTCCCTCCGTGGCATCTAATTAGTCGTGCAGGATTGAGGAGTGATCTCTGCATGGATGGTTTTCTCCATCACCCCTCAAGAGGAGTAACGAAGATCCAAAAACACCTGTTTAATAATGTGAAATAAAAGTTTGTTTTATGAATTTTTGTGTTTTTGTAATGTTGTAAGGCAGCAAAGATTAAATTGCGATATCAAGCTCCTGCTATGCTCCTGGTCCACATACATTTCGTTCAGATATCGATTCCCTTCGGTTCTCGGGCCGTATGGTACTGAACACCACCTGGTGTGTATTTCACTAACTAATACAGGTTTCTACTCCCCTTACAGGTAGTGAGGGAGCTAGAAACAGATCTGTGGTTTACAGCTACGGAAAGAAAAACTCAATGAGGCTATATAGAGAGGTGGAAAAAGACAAGTTAGGATGATTATCACGAAGGGGACTGGGAGAGCGTGTAATTCACTAACTTGTACAAATTCTACTTTCCTTACAGATAGCAAGGGTAATATAGAATACCAAACTCCATATTACCCTTGCAGGTAGTAAGGTAAGTAGAAACAGATCTGTGGTCTGCAACAATGAAAGAAAAAAACTGAACGCGGCTATGTAGAGACGGGATAGAAGAAGATGGTTGGGAAGATTATCACGATGGCGACTGCGAGAGCACGTTGATGTTCAGGGGTAGGGCAGGGGCTCTTGATACAAAGGAGATGGAGAGAAAAATCTCTAGGAAGACAGATGATAAATTGTCCACTGTGTGGGAAGGAGGGAGGAGACCCTCAAACGTG
This sequence comes from Lithobius niger, assembly GCA_023313725.1. Lineage (NCBI taxonomy): Eukaryota > Metazoa > Arthropoda > Chilopoda > Lithobiomorpha > Lithobiidae > Lithobius > Lithobius niger. Next base: position 9,778 of record JAHWFP010146620.1, read on the forward strand.
TTAATGGAGCATGCGGAGCTCGCAAAAACCAGAGGGATTACTACATGAGGGGATGGGGAGTGGGTGAATGTATGAAGATTAGTTTGAGGCTAGTGGATTGGACAGAATTGATTGGGCATGATGGAAGGGGAGAAGGAACAAAACAATTGTTGGTGGAATGGTGGATGAAGAGGAAAGGAAAGTAAGACGTAGGTTGGGCTACTTCTCTGCTCTACTTAAAGTGGGAGATGCTCCGTTGCAAAGGGGAAGCCAACATCAGCACAAAGATGAACGGCCGGGAGTGAAGCGAGGAAGTGAAGCTATCTCAGTCTGTTTTAGGGATGTTTTAAAACGGTCGCTTGGAAGTGGGGAACGCTTTCCCTTTTTTGAATTCAAGCTGCTTGCTTGTCGTTTAACGTCCTGAAATTGGTTGGTGTTATCTTTGCGGGAGACTCTGAAGTTGTTGAACCTGTACATCTGAATGGAACAGAACTAACTTAGGTCACTTCTGTAACACATCTGGGTGTAGACCTGAGTGGAAACCTGTCGGAAAGTTTGGGCTGAACTGTGCAGAAAGTTTGGGCTGAACTGTGAGAGAAGAGCAACGCTGCCTTCCACATCTCTGCCTTCTCTCCTGAGGAAGTGAAACTGTCTGCTGACAACCAGAGCTATGGCGCTGTATGGACTTGCAACCTGCTGCAACTATTCTAAAGTGGCAATTAACGAACTGTCATTGGTGTATTAAAAGAGCACAACCATAGATTATAAAGTTAACTAGATACAGTGTCTTACTTCTGCCAGTCCTACACATGGCCTTAGCAGTAGTTGCGGCTACTAATACCTCTGGTAATGCTTTGCCTTCGTGCTGCTTCAAAGGCAAAGCATTAGCAGAGGCATTAGTAGCCGCAGCTACTGCTAAGGCCCTGCGTAAGAATGGCAGACGTAAGAAGCTACATCTAGTTAACTTTCTAATCTATGTCACAATCATCAAGCTTGCAGTGACTGTAACTTCCACGGTAACTTACTGTTACAACAGGCTACACTATGGACAAACCTCTGGAGTAACATACAAAACTGTCACAATGCGCTTATTGTGGCTTGGGGAAAAGAGTCACTGGGGTGAAGGTTAAGGTGCGGTTGTTTCGGAAGGGCTGTACTCCCCATGATATACGGATGCAGAGACAAGGGCCCGCGTTGCAGACTTGGACCGAGTTTCACTTGACTGAACTGTTTTTGCTTTTTATTTTGGTGTTCACTTCAATTTTATCTCTTCCTTACCCCTTACGTACCTCATTCTACAGAATAGAATAAATAATAATAACTAGTTGTTCCCTGACGTAACATATGCCGGTCTAGCTGATTCCCGCATGCGTGAGCAAAATACTGGGGAGCATGAAATGAAAACAACCCCCGAACCATCTCCCTTTGGGCCCCCATTCCCCCCTCCCAACATTCCCCATTGTGGTCAGATACCCACCTGCATCCCCCTGGTACACTCTGTCCCCTCCCGTGTTCCCTACCCCGTGTATTCTCCCATTGTGCAGTTTGAATTCCTCCTCCCTCCCCTGGGCCCCCTGCTTTTAATCCCAGGTGTTTTGTTTTCTTAAAGAAGTGAATAATTTTTTCAGTGGAGGGCAACGGGCTGAATTGCCCGTTTCTCCGTTTTGATAGCAAGCGCGAAAAGCCCGCCATAACGATCGTGCATCCAGTGATTGTTACTCAACCAACTTTGACACTTTCAACTCAGTCAGCATTATTGAAGCAATATTGTGTTTGTTTCTAATAGTATTGTTACAGCGTATATCCATTCTCATTGTCGGCTGCTCGCACTTTTTCCTTGCTACTGTGCCAAGAATGAACCCGCTCTCCTTCTTGCTGGTTGTTCCCGGGAAAGGTTGAAACTAATAGCCAGTATTACTGAAGCAATATTTCCTTTGTTTAATCATGATCCCTGGCTGGGTAGAAGAATATATCCTAATCTACCCTGATTCCTGGTATGGTTAGATCCCAAACTATGCATCCTCCTAAGCTAAATATATAGATAACTAACTGAAGCCCTTAAGTGCCATGAACGGGTGGTGTTTGATGCACCATTTGCAACATTGGGACGGCTTGCTCTCTCATGTGTTTGTTGTGGAAGACGTGTATCCCGTTTATGTATTTTTGCACACACTGGCTAAGAAATGCTGATTTTCATTCGTTTCGTTCACTCATTGAGCACTACCCCTTACCCGGACATCTTGGACTTTCATACGAATATTTCCACGTGAAAATATTTGTCATTTTTTCCCCCAAGATTGTCCACAATGACAGAACCGTTAGCAAGCGGTGAAGGATGGTGCACGGGCGGTGGTTGATTAACCATTTGCAACATTGGAATGGTTTGCTCTGTCATGTGTTTGTTGTGAAAGGCGTGTATGTCGTCTATACGCCGTCTATGTATTTTTGAGCATGCACACCTGACCCTGACTCCATGCACTTTCATATGGAGTTTCACCGTAAATAAATAAATACGCCTTTTTACCATGGGTTCGTTTATGCTATTTTTTTTTCTTGATTCTGAGCAGCAAATATTTAACGGAGTACTGTTATTATTAGATGGGTGGCCGAGTGTTGTTGACAATCACCGCAGCATTGTTACTGTTATTATTAGACGGGTGTCCGTCTGGGTCGGGTGGCCATTTTACAACACTGCAACTCAGCAACAATCAACGCAGCATGGTTACTGCTATTATTAGACGGGTGTCCGTCTGGGTCGGGTGGCTATTTTACAACACTGCAACTCAGCAACAGTCAACGCAGCATTGTTACTGT
>JAHWFP010146640.1:0-21679 GCA_023313725.1 Lithobius niger
CCGAGGCATCCTGTACTTCCGAATTCTACCGCCAGTTGGTCGAATTACAGTTGCTTCAGGCTTTCAAGGTCTGAGTTGTGAGACGTGACGACACCAAGTTTGCATGTCAGGACGTGTCACGTGTGAGGAAATCGGTATCACCGATTCCCTTCTTCTCTAATTGTGGGTCCGTAATCCAATTCTGATGCGAGGAACGAAATTCTCTAATTCAGACAGGTTGGTCGATTTGGAAACTAGCTTTTGGCGCATGCAAAGAAGGGTTTGGTTGTTACCTTTGCTTTTCTTCAACCCGAGAGTTAATGACAGGAAGGGAGTAGCGAAAGCTTTTTTTTTTTTGTAATTAACGAACGAGGAAAATATCTGACGCTGTAATTTATGTGGTAGTATGTGGTATGGTCGTAGCTAACTTAAGGTCAGGGCCATGGCTAGCAAGGGGGGCAGGAGTGGGCGGCTCCACCAAGAAAGATTGAAAAGGGTTTTAAAAAGGTTACCCAAGTTTAATTATTGTAACACTTGTTTTCTTTTTAACGTTTTAGTTTTAGTTTCAACGTTGGACTGTACTCTTTTGGCGTGATTGGGGGGAGGGGAGTGTAATTGCTGTAGAACATAAAATTGCCAGTTTGTCTCCCCCCGCCCTAGAAAAAGTCCTAGCCATGGGCCCTGCTAAAGGTAATTTAGTGTAGCCATTTCAAAACTGTTTACAGCAGGGCATCCATCTCTTGAACTACCTTTTACATCACAATACAAAATTATTTTCGGCGAGTCTGTTACTGGCCAGCAAGTAGGACATATTTCGAGTATGTCGAATTCCACATGAACTTGAAACAAAATTCGGTCTGTTATCGGTTACAAGAACTTTGCACTAACCATACGTAGCAATTCATTCCCTAAACTTGGCTATGACTTAGCAACTAATTTTCTTCATTGCATAACTGAAAGGGGATTTCTAATACGAGTCCAGTATGAGTGCGATTTCGAGTGGGGTACCACAGGGATCAGTCCTGGGTCCGCTCTTGTTCCTCGTCTACCGTAACTCCTCCATTTGCGACCGGGTTCTCAATTGTAGCCGGTCTCTAATTGTATCCAAATTAAAGAGCAATGGTAAAAGCATTCATGTATTATTGTGTGCGCGCGGTGTATCTTGAGTCCTGAAAGTGTTTTGTGAGCGGCTACGTCTTCCTGGAGGGGATGGCTTTAATCGATGGCCGCCATTGTTTTTGTAACCATCTCGGATATCAAAAAGGCACTCTGCTACTGAAATCGTACAATCGATTATCTGTGTTCGTTCTACGGAGAACTCAAGATAGGCCGCGGACACTATAGTTACCGTTTTTAATATCGGTTACATGTTCTACATGTATTGATACCGGCAAACTTCCTTTCTAAATTAGTAGTAGCCGGGTCTCTAATTGTAGGTGGATCAAATGGCTTGATTTTTAACCAGTATCCCGGACTACAAATAGAGGATTTACGGCATTTAAATAACTTTGACCTCTCCTACGACACTTCTCACCTTTTCAAGTTTGCCGATGACCTGAAGTTTGGCCGGCATCTTCCAGTGGGTTTGTCCGACTGTTTGTCCCTGTTTGCTGACATTGAGTACATCCTGGACTGGAGTGTCAAATAGCAATTGCCTCACACTTTACACAAGTGCCAGATGTTGGGGAACACACTATTGCCAACTGTCTGTATTGTAAAAGATCTCAGTATCTACCTTAACTCAGATTTAAAGGCATTCCACCACTGCAATGTCATTACAAAAAATGCTGTTCGCACGTTGGCAATTGTAAATCGTTGTTTCGTATTTGGTAGCATCCCATTTAAGGTTTGGGCCTTCCCGGTCGTTGTACAACCTAGGCTGGAGTACGCAAGCCAGGTGTGGTCCCCCTCACTCTTGGGTGATACTGATAAAGTAGAATGCGTGCAGCGCATGTACAGCAAAGGGTTGCCTGGCTTCAAAAACCTTCCCTATGATGTTCGCTTAAAGCTTGGACTCTAGAGTTGCGCCATTTTTGAGCGGTCCTCCTTCTCACCTACATGATTGTCCATTGGCTCTTTTCTATTGACTTACCCTTTTTTGAACTTTCATCGTACAGGGTTATCACAGGGCGCTACCTAAAGCTGGTGGTCCAGCAGGCTCGCTGAGAGTGTTGAAAAAATTTCTTCCTATTTCGGGTAACATCGGCCTGGAATTCCCTTCTCGTGAAAGTTGTCTTGGATCGCTGCCCCCAGCACTTCAAGACCCTATTTAGGGCCTGCAGTTTGCAGAAATATCTTATGCATAAGGTCTTCCGTTGACTGCAGTTAACCTGGGACCAGTGTAAGTGGCTCACGCCATTCTGTCTTCCCAGTCACTACCGTGGCTAAACCATTATCATTATTATTATTAATATAATTATTACTATACTATTAGGAAAATTCTACATTCTACAGGCCCACAAAAATCAACACGTAGCCAATTCCAGACAGCTAACGGTCGCTCCAAGCATGATTTTAGCTATAGGTCTATCAGTATCTTTGTTACAATCACATGGTTCACAACTTTTAACCATGTTTTCAAATCTACGTCAATTTTTGGCCTCAAGACATGCAGTCTAACAAAGGCTTTAATTCTTACTATGCCGCAGTGCCCCAATGAAGTTCTTCCAGAACATGTTGGTGCAAAGGACTAGGTAAAACTGTTTTGTGGCCGCAAAATATTGAATGGCGTTCTAAAGGATTCGTTCATTCTTAAAAAATATGGTTTCATTTTGTTATAGTTCATTTTGAGTGGTCAAGTATCTTTAGTTTGATGATACACCTAGACAGCAACTTATCTTTGAAGGAAAACTTTTTTTTAGTTGGGCACTCAAAATGGGCAAGGAATCTATTTGCTGTAAATGCCTAACAGTTTCAACAAGTACAGTTTTACCATAGTAGGATTTTTCAATACGTCGTCGCTTTATTTATTGTTCGTGTTTGTGACAATTGTGTTTATTAACGTGTTTGCTATTCGGCACATGAACAAAGCTAAGATAGCACACAAGTCAACAATCAAACATGACGATGAAGCAAATTCAGTAAGTAATGCGGCCAAACACAAACAATTTGACTCACAACACCGAGCTCATTTTACTTTACCAAATACGCACAACCAAAATACAAATAAACATATATATTTAAAAAATTGTAATCCTAAGAATACTATGCAGTGTAACTTCACTAGCAAACTACCATGACTTCCTAAATTACCATACACACATGTCCCTACCTCTTGAATTTTTTATTTATGTGACACTTTCTTGTAATTCAGGGGTATGAGCTCAAATGGAAATGCACCACTGTTTATATTAAAATACAAGCAAGAGCCCAACATTATAACAATGAAATAAGACGCCAAATGGTAACAATACCACTCAGATTTCAGCCGAAGCAGCACTATAACATCGTGTGTATTGTCATCCTACATTGCATTCATCATTCTTGTCTTTTCCTTGCTTGTTATAATTGGCACTACCTGTTATCCCTCTTTTGTTGCCTTCTTACCAATTCTCCACTCTTAAGGCCTTATGGCTTCGTTGGGCAGATGACCAGAATCGATTAATGCTCGCTAAAACCTTTTGAATTCACCGCTCTTTGAGCATAACATAATTGTTGACCTTTTGTAAATAACTCCAACCTCTGTGCAACGTCGACTCTCATCAAGCACCTTAACACTCACTTCGGTTTCGTCCCTCCTCCATTATAGAGCACTGACACGACGTAGTATTATTGTATATAACTCTATGTTGGAGCCTTAATGGGTTAGCTGCAAGGGGCACTGCAGAGAAAAACAGAAGGGCGTCATACTGAAGCCGATGCTGTGAAGAGTGATTTCTTAGACCTAAAACGCGCAATTTTTGTTGTTGGGAGAAAACAACGTTATTTTAAGCCTAAGAAATCGGCTCTTCCGTTGTTTTTCCCTCCATTTTTATGTAGTGCACCTTGTAGTTATGCCCTCCAAAACCCATACTGGTGCCAATATGGCGACAAATGTCACTGCTCTATAGACGCGAAGTATAAGACTTCTATGCAACAACCTAGGCGCCATTTTGTCTCCGACATTAGGCCCATCATTCTAAGGTTTGATGTTTCTTCTTTGATTTCGTTTTCACCCAGTAGTGACTGGAATCAACGAAGCCAATTTTCCTTCGCCAAGAGAAGCTCGTACTGCCGATAGTGAAAGCTCATGGATTGTACCCACCAGAAGCCACCATTACTGAGGTACATTACAGGCTTTTGGACGTAGGGGTAATTCATCCTTTGAAAAGTAGAGAGGATTCGACGAGAGTTAAGGAAGTATAGAACCAGGAGATTGCCAACCATAAATAAATTTAGACTGGACCATTACTTAAATGAAGTAGTTTATTTTGCCTTTTCTTCCGTTTCCGATGTGATTCTCTAATATATCACGAGACCTCTAACTTCAAATATAACCTACAGACCCACCGCTTTTCGAGGCCCGCTGGGAATCGAATGGCACACTCTGCTCAAGGATTTATTTTACTCTTTACAGAGTATCGGAGGCATGTTTGCCAATTTACCAACGTGACCCCTGACATTTTTACTGCCATCAATTACAAAGAAAGACAGAATAGTGCATTGCCATAGGGGGTCCCGTGTGCAGTTTAATGAAGCAAACAAATAAGTTGAATAATCTTGTTCTACACCATGCCAGCTTCCCTTTGCACCATGGTGTCATCCTCGTATGCAACCGGAAGTGGCGATATGACATCATCAAAATGGCCACCGACATTGGTTAAATAAACACTTATATCTCTTTAACCACTTGACCGATTTACTTTTTCTATAGCTCGTTTTAAAGCTATTAAGATGCAGTACCTTTAAAGTCCTACGAGTCAATACGAAATATGAAAAGGATTTCACGGTATAGGCTCGCAAACATAAAAATACCTGATTTTTTGCTCAAATTTTTATGCTTAGTTGGAAATAACGACCAAACAACGAGACGGGTGCATTGCTTTCATGGGAAGTAGATTATAGTAAATTCTGTTAGCTTTAAAATAAGCTATGGAAATTGAAAATCGGTTGAATGGTTCCCGAAATATCAACGCTGAGGCGAATGCATTTTACTAGGATGCTGCCATTCTGATGCTGATGCAGCTAGTGGCAGTAAGGATAACTTCCACAGTTTGTCGTTAGGCGGCGCTTATAATACGACGTTTGAACATTGTTCACCATCTTACATCATCTTCTGAGGCAAGTTTGAGGTAAACTTTGATAACAACCATGTTGTAATCATAATCTTATCCAGTATCAGAGTAAAGCGTTCAGAACTAAGACTAGTGTCGATATTCACAATAATAGAAAATTGGCCTTCAAACAACGGTGTGATTAGGCTTATTGTTTTCTCACGTCATAGTCGGAATCTAGTATGGAGTTTGTCAAATCAGAACGCTCACCATATGCAATACCTATAAGACTTACAACAAATTATGAATTTTGTTTAATTTGTCAAGAATTAAAAAAAGATCAGCTAGTAATTAATCCCAAACCTGGCAGTTTAGTGAACGTTCTAACTTGTATTCGTGAGTTGTCTGACTACGATTACGGGTTGTATCCTCGGAAGAGAACAATCACAATCAGAATGTGTTTATTGGGCATCGGCTCGTTGCCATGCACCCTAAGAGAAGACGATTAGACAATGACAATGCAGAAAGTTTGATCCTAAAGAATACAACTTGGCACCTGTCCTGTTATAAGGCAACAACAAACAAAACAATTCACACTCGTGCACGTGAAAGTTTTAACAGAAAAGTACAGTTGCAAATAATCCTCATTCTGTTAGCACTTCGGCGCGTATTACACGTTCGGCTGTGCCAGCCAAAAACAAAAACGACGTGAAACATAGTTTCTTTGGTGACAAAGTGGGCTCCGAAAATAATACATTAGGCTACGTACGGTTGAAACTAAAACTGCCTCCGCTCATTTAAAGGCAGCCATTGAAGTTAGCAATTCAGAAATAAAAAGATGCGTCTTAATGCAGCTGTAGACAATGAGGACGCCATCGCTATGAATCTTCATTATCGTAAGAACTGTTGGACACAGCAAGTTAACAATGTACTGAGAAAAAACAGTTCAAAAACAGCTTAAGTTAACTCATCATCAACTCCCGAAACAGATTCCATATTGCATTCATGACTATTCTTGATGCCTACCTTAGGGAAGGGAAAATTACCGATATGGGAACGTTATACATGACGTAGAGAACATATGCCAACGAAATGGTGAACAGGAACCTATTTACTACCGGCAGCATCTACGAGAGTTTATTGCTGTAGATAAACCTGATGTTGAATTTAGTAAAGCAAAGAGACTAAATGAGCCTGGCCGTGTTCACTTGAAAAGTGTGAGAGAAGATGCTGTTCATTACTTGGAAGATGAAGAAGATGCAACGCAAAAATTGAAAACACTTTACAAAGCAAAGCAGCAGCAATACTACGACGACGTGCTGAAAAGGCTCGAAAATAGAAGTTCAGTGGATCACTAACAGAAGAAATGAATGGCACAATCCCTCTTCAGTTATCCATTTTCATGAATTGGTTTGTTCACGGACGTATTACCAGTAACACTCCTTACAACAGTTTGACAAGCAAGTTAACACAGCGACGGTATTTCTTTTGTATACATATCTATCAAACAAACGATTGTTAAAGGCAAACAATACCACTGCATTACGTCATTGCCGGGATTTCCCTAGACCTAGAGCAGTAAGACTTCGGTACATCACAAAAACAGTAGTGCATTACTGGTTAATTTGCTCCATAATTATGGGTGTTCCGTAGCATACCGCAAGATTCTTAGAATTGAGACGGAACTGGCTGCAGCTGTGATAAAGAATATGGATGAGAATGATGGTGTTTTCGTACCATCTATAGCTTGGTAAGGGGTGGTTTTGTTTATTTCGCTCTTCACAATATGATAATGAAGATTCATAGCGATGGCGTCCTCATTGTCTACAGCTGCATTAAGACGGATCTTTTGATTTCTGAATGGCTAACTTCAATTGCTGCATTTAAATGAGCGCAGGGAGTTTTAGTTTCAACCTTACGTAATGTATTCCTTTCGGAGCCGTCTTTGTCACAAAAGAAACAATTTTTCGCGTCGTTTTTGTTTTTGGCTGGCACAGCAGAACGTGTAATACGCGCCGAAGTGCTAACAGAGGAAAGATTATTTATAACTATACTTTTCTGTTAAAACTTTCACGTGCACGAGCGTAAATTGTTTTGTTTGTTGTTGCCTTATAACAGGACAGGTGCCAAGTTGTATTGTTTAGGATCAAGCTTTCTGCATTGTCATTGTCTAATCGTCTTCTCTTATGGTGTATGGCTACGGACCGATACCCAATAAACACATTCTGATTGTGATTGTTCTCTTCCGAGGATACAACCCGTAATCGTAGTCAGACAACTCACGAATACAAGTTAGAACGTTCACTAAACTGCCAGGTTTGGGATTAATTACTAGCTGATCATTTTTAAATTCTTGACATACTAAACACAATTCGTAATTTGTTGCAAGTCTTATAGGTATTGCATATGGTGAGCGTTCTGATTTGGCAAACTCCATACTAGATTCCGAATATGAAATGAGAAAACAATAAGCCTAATCACACCGTAGTTTGAAGGCCAATTTACTATTATTGTGAATACCGACACTAGTCTTAGTTCTGAACGCTTTACTCTGATACTGGATATGATTATGATTACAACATGATTGTTATCAAAGTTTATCTCAATCTTGCCTCAGAAGATGATGTACAATGTATATGCCGGTGAACAATGTTCAAACGTCGTATTATAAGCGCCGCCTAACGACAAACTGTGGAAGTTTTCCTTACTGCCACTAGCTGCACAGCATCAGAATGGCAGCATCCTAGTGAAATGCGTTCGCCTTAGCGTTGATATTTCGGGAACCATTCAACCGATTTTCAATTTCTATAGCTTATTTTAAAGCTAAGAGAATTTACTATAATCTAATTCCCATGAAAGTATTGCGCCAGTCTAGTTGTTTGACCGTTGTTTCCAACTAAGCATAAAAACTTGAGTAAAAAATCAGGCATTTTTATGTTTGCGAGCCTATACCATGAAATCTTTAAAATTTTTGGTATTGACTCGTAGGACTTTAACGGTAGTGTATCTCAATAGCTTTAAAACGAGCTATAGAAAAAGTAAATCGGTCAAGTGGTTGCAGAGATATAAGTGTTTATTTAACCAATGTTGGCGGCCATTTTGATGACGTCATATCGCCACTTCCGGTTGCATATGGGGATGACATCATGGTGCAAAAGGAAGCTGGTATGGTGTAGAACAAGATTATCCAAGTTATTTGTTTGCTTCATTAAACTGCACACGGGACCCTTTTTTCAGCCCTATGGCAATGCACTAGAATACATTAAAAAAAATTTTATTCCTACAAATGTTAACTTAACCTGCTACCTTAAACGTCTGGTAAACTACGATATACTCCCTAAACACTTTACGTAATATTTTTACGCATATTTTTACTTTGTAAATTGCAAAGAACAAAATAAAGCCTTATAAATGTTTTACAATTAACTTAATGGATAGTACATTGCTAACTTAAATACTGTGCAGTTGTAAAAACGAACTAGCATGATACGTAAGATGGGAACATAAAAAATTAACATGTATACATTAATAAACGTTAGTAGTTCTAATCACACATTAAAGCATACATGAGTACCAAACTAATATCGAATTTAAAAAAAAAAACAAGCCAGTGTTAACTAATCCGTCCGTTTTCGTACGTAAAAACAATTATCTTACTGTGAGAGACACAGGCAAATTGACACCTTGAAGTATAGAGTTAGATTTATTATATTGTTACACCAGAGAGTGAACATTCGTGTCAGAGCCAGTCCGGCCTAATTACCGCCGCCAGGAGTCAGGTTGGCGCTACCGTCGATTTGAGAAAGATTTTGTTTGGATTAGAGGTGTGCGTCGCCAACAGCCATATCAAACGCAACTTACGCCGCCGTCGGCAGATTCGGACCCTGTCACCGCTTTTACATATTATTTAATGTCAAATACCCCTGTACTAAAAGATGATGTATATATTTATTTATGCTTTCGAAATAACTGAACTACTTGGAACTTGAAAAAAAAATTAGCAAATCGGAAACATTACGCTTCATTGTGGTGTGCTTCATTGCACTACGTGCTAAAAATGAAATAAAATCAAGTCGGAGTATTTCAAATTGCAACTCCAAATGTAAAGTCGAATAGCACCGCAAAGGGTGAGGGTGGGGTGGCTGGGAGCAACCCCCACCCACCCCCAAAAAACCTAATAAAATAAGCCGAGTGGAAATAAAAATCACGGAGAATGGTTATTTGCTATTTTCTTCAAAACTTTGATGAGGCGATACATTACGTAAAACGAGAATAAATATACATTAAAAGTCAGGAGGTCATTACACGGTTTCCAGCAGGGGATGCAAAGCGAAGCGCAAAATTTAAACCGCTTCCCCCCTCCCCCCTCCCCCCCACAAAAAACATTGTTTACATTACTGATATGTTAAGTGAAGTTATTCTTCGCTTTAGGTTGTAACAAGGAATTAAATTCGTGTTCTGAGTCGTCTGCTTCCGTCTTTATGCTTAATGCATCGTCTGCTTTTATTTTTCTATCAACTTTCTATCAACTCAAGAAGTATCATGTCAACAAAGTATTAGGAAGTTAATTTCAGCCGTTTCAAATTTTACCAAGCTAAAAATGTCTGATTGTAATATCGCGACCTAGTTTAATCAATTGGTGTTTTGCTTACATCTTATAATGAAATCAACGTAGGCAATTTTACAACGAAATCGATACACGCCTTTTTCTCAATGGGGTCGCCATCTTGGAAATCCGACGCAGACAAGTAAAGCTGAAAGAGCCATACCCCTGTCTTGAAGTACAGCAGCCTTACTGAAAAAACGTGTGCTACGTTCATTCAAATAATTTCTGTTCGCAATTCGCAATACTACATATTTCGTATGAATGAGACACTTAATAAAAAAGTTTCAGAAAAAAGCGGATTTAAACGATAACTGACACTAACAGGAATGTAGACTCCTTAGCTAATCATCAATTCAAAATATTTCTAATAAAAAATGTGTAAATAAATAGACATCATAACGTTCCTGAGATAGTCATAAACAGGACATAAAGCCAACTGGGCTCGATAAGTGTTAAATAAATATAGATGCAAACCTATTTATGTTGCCTTTTGGACTTTAATGTCAGACTGCCTGAGCGAGGAATCGAACCCACGACCTTTGAAACCAAAGGCCGAGGTCCTACTGCTGAGCCATCAATAGCTCGGAGGTAGGACTCAGCCTTTGGTTTCAAAGCTCATGGGTTCGATTCACCACTCAGACAGCCTGACATTTAAGCCCAAAAGGCAACGTAAATAGGTTTGCATCCGTTTTTATTTCACCTGAGAAAGTCTATCAACGTTGCTTAACAATTAATACGATTTAAAAAAAAAATCGACCTAGAAATAATTGTGAAAGAAAAAAAAATAAACATTAGGCCTCATTACAATATGAGCATTAAAATGTATCTTTACCGGCAGGCAGTTTGCAGGTTCGAGAAATAACTAATTTGTCACAGCCAACTGCAGTCATAGCAAAAAATAAATAAAAATAGATAATCCTAGAAGTTCTTACCTGGCATAATATTTACTTGGTTGCATGTATAATTATATTACACAGCAATTATTTACAGGCCCTCATTTAGGGAACCACCTTGAGTAAGAGCCAGAAAAAGCCGAGGGAAAAAAATAAAAGTTGCGGACAAAAAGCTGGGTTAATCTGAGGGTAAAAAACCGTGGAAATAAGCTGCCGGGAAGCAAGCTGCAGAGAAGCAAGCAGCAGGAAAAACTCGAAAAAAAAATTCGTTTTAAAGACGCCTTTGTCTGCCTGGTGAAATTTCAAGCCAAAGCAACTAACCTAACCTAACCTACAGCAAAAAAAAAAAAAAAAAACAAGGCAAATAATTCGGCTTTTTTTCACAGCTTTTTTTCCCAGGCTTTTTTCTAGATATTATTTCTTGCGGATTTTTTCTGCGTATCATCCAAGGCAGGGAATGGGAAAACCCGAGGATTTCTTTACAATTTATTTCGCAGTAGCTCCCCCCCCCCCCCCCATGGGGGGCTACAGGATCATACGCAGCTCTCCGCTCCTCTCTTTTGCTTTGGTACCAATTCACTTTACATTTCATATTTTAATAAGTTATGATTCTAAAGAATGATTAATATTATTGATTAATTAGGGTTATCTACAGTTACCCAGAAGAAATAATAATTACTTAAAGTAATTATTATCAAAAGCACAGCCATGAGAAAAATGCTTACCACCAAATAAAGTACAAGCTATAAATCGACTATTCTTCAACAACTAATAAGTAATGTTACTAAACAGGCCGTATATTCTAATTAGTAATTAACGAAGACACAATGGAGCCAACATTTTTCGTAATCATTGCTGCTCACTTTCATCCTTTGCTGTTAACTCTGTTTGCTCATTTTCTTCTACGTGTGTAAAAGTGCCTTTAGTAAAATCAAAAAGCAGTTACGTAAACGGTAAATAGGTAGTTTATTTGGTCCATTGTGTGAAATACAAGCAAGAAAATGTTGAATGTGGACATACTATACCAACATTAGCATAGGTTTCATTTATTAAATTGAATGTTTAATTTGTGCATCTAAAATATTTTCACTTGCTAGGCATTGCAATTCTACTTAGCGTTACCTGTCTGCCCTGGCCCTCGCTAGTCGGATGACGCGCCACACCACATGACCTGCTTTTGCAAAAGTACTGTTAAGTATGTCAACTGGGCCCTCCCTGAGTTTTACTAGGCAGTTCCTACTCCAATGGTATTCGAGATAGACGGTCTTCTGTAACCCAACATGATATAGAGCACCTCCCGGTCAAATTCGGTATAACCCTGCTTGTCGTTCCTCAAGCACTGGGATGCGAATGTAATAGGCCTGTCTTCACCAGTAGGCATTGTATGCATAAGCACAGAGCCAAGACCTCTGGGACTTGTGTCACATGCTAATTTTAGTTGCAAACTAGGCCAAAGAGTCATAGTGGACGAAACTTGTGATTTAAGAAAGGCTTCCCTAGCTTTGGTTACGGCTTCTGAACATTCTTTGATTCGGAGCCACTGATTTTTTGGACTAAGAAGCCTATTTAGTGGTTGCAATATCGAAGCAAAGTGTGAAACAAACATAGAGTATTGATTTAAGACACCCAAAACATGACTTAAATTTGGAAGATTTGGTCGGTTCTGGTTCTAATCTGATTGCATCCAAAACCTCACGCATGTTTCACATACAGTCCAGATACCAAAACATTTCAACTGATATGGGTGATTCTCAGATAATGTCAAATTTCTTGTCCCGATCGTCTCACCAAAACAATTTCTTGTTTTCTGAGTAATTTTTGGTCCTCAAATGATGAGCGACGCTTATAGAACATATACGAACGATATTCATAGCTAAAGTAAACTCAGATAAGTTGTCAGTTATGCTTTAATGACGAAAATATCATTACCATCACGCATCCCACACCTATGAGACTTGACTTGCATGTAACATTCGACATGCAAAATTGTCTCAAAAAATTACAAGTCCTTGCATTCCATTTTCAAAAAGTGTTGAATATATAAAATCTGCTGCTATTATGCTAATTATAGTCCTGAATTTTTATAATTTGCCATTTTTATGCCTATCCCAAACTTCTACCATCATTACCGTAATGCTCCTTTTTAATTGTCCTAGTCGCCACTAGATGTCAGACTTATTACATATTGTACTGCTACAAGCATTATTGGCCATAGAGCTGACGCATCATACAACAATTCGGCAGCACGAACTCATCGTTTTCTGTAGGGAAAGCAACAAAAGGCTAGAATCAGGAGGGTATAAATAAGAACCATCATTACCATACCCAGTAAGAAATAGTTACGTAAGCTTGTAAACCCAGAAAATTACCTTAGGTATTTGTATTGAACATGTACTACGTAGCGGAAACTAACGTTAAGCTTAACATCTACTTGGTGATTTAAATAGAAAGTTGCTGAATCTGTCAGATCGTCATTACCATCACGCATCATTACCATCATTTCAGCAACGAAAATCGTTATGGTAATGATTTAACATGATGGTAATGACATGATGGTAATGATGCAGATATTGTGCGGAGCGGGGAGCGGGAGAGGTCACTGAAGGAAGGTTTATTTTAACTAAAAAACTTTACTGTAAAGTTTGTAGGATATTTCCAGTTAGTACAAACACTTGAATTTCGAATCGATTTAACCGAAATTTCAGTTCCAATGTTATTCCCGTAGAGTTAGCCATTACCATCACAGTTAATGTCATTACCATAACAGTGCATGTTTTCATCACCTTTCAAGTCCTTCACAATCATCACCGGGTGTTACGGCTCAGAAACAGTTTCATTATATTAGGGCGAGCAATAATAAAATTACTTAATGTCTTCTTGGCATCAGAATAAGTCAATAAAGGAAACTTTTTGATGTAAAATTTGGAAAATTACAATATTGCAGCCAAAAAATAAACTGTTTAACGGTTCTTATTCAGTCAATCGAAGTATCTCCTTGATATTCATTTGCATGATGGTTGGTTACACAAATATATCAAAACGTCAACCCATGCAAGTCAAAGACCTATTGAAAGCAGCCATAAAACAGTGCATGATGGTAATGACGCTTTTTCACATTCAACACCATTCTAAGGCCCATAACTTTTTATTGGTTAAATTTGTTTCCTTGCAAGTCATAAATTCATGCAAAATAGCCATTCTACATGCAGAAAATAAAAAATTAAACAGTTTTGTGATAATAAAAATTTCAGTTTTTCAAAAGTGAAAATTTGACATTATCTGAGAATCACCCATATTGGTTAAGTTTACACTTGAATTTCTTGACATGAACTCCATTTTCCTGTAACACAGAAAAGACACTGGATAACATAGTAGTGCAGTTTCCCCTGCTCTGTTCCTCTCCTAGTGACTAAAATATCATCGTAGAAGGGTAGCGGCCTAAGAATTACTCAAAGTGTGGTTTCCATAAGTTTCTCGAAAATGTTAGCCTCACTAGCTAGGCCAAGGAGAGCACCTCTTCCACCCACGGCAGGCATAGGGCTCCATTTGAAGAAATGCATCTATAAAATCAATCAAATCAATCAAATCAATTAGTGAGAATTTATCACAACCTGACAATTCTCTGAACAGTTCTTCCACTTGTGGCACCATCAAGTATTCTGGAATCAACTCTGGATTACAGTAATGCTCTAATTGTCCACAATTTGCACATCACCATTGGGCTTGAAAACAAGTACAATAGGAGTCGCCCAAGCATTAAAGCTAACGGGCTTTAAAATTCCGTTCCATACCAAGCGGTCAATTTCAGACTCAGCCATGCTCTTTATGGCGAGGGGCACAGGGCAAGCCTTCAAGAACTTTGGTTAGCTTCAGGTTATAGCTTTATTTCTTCATTGAAGTTTTTGAAAGTTCCAAGACATGGTTTGAACAAGTCCGAAAACCTAACAAAGAAATCTTCATCAGAAACGAAGTCAGTATCAGTAGTGACAGACTCTCCTCATCGACTAAAACATTTTAGAATTGATTTAGATTGCGACACACCTTGCAATCCAGCTTTTGTCAAGCAAATCTGGATGAATCCCTGGAGAGACCATGGCATTAAGGGATTCAGAGTGAGCGTTTAAAGTAATGTTTAACTCAATGACTTGTACAGGTTTAGCTACCTCCCCTAGCCATGATTAAGCATAGTGGCTGTAGAATTCAACTTGATGTTACTAAAGTAATTTTTGTACCGAGCTACAGGAATCAAAGTTGAGTCACAACATATAATGGTAGTATGTGACCATTTAATGAACAGTTAACAGCTTCGACTGTTACTTTGCTACTATTAACTACTGTCGAAGCTGTCGAAGCTGTTTATTTGGGAAAGCAAGCTGGAGTCTAACATTGTTACTTGAACTTGAATCAGATTTACATAGTTCCTCTACCTTGTGTGTGTTTCTTATCGTACTTATAACTTCACTTTTTTTATGTGAATCTGATATTTTGGTATTATACCGGTGAAAGTGTAGTTTCTATTCTCGCCATTCTTTACTGACTGCAAAATGCCTTCAGTGTCCAATGGCTCCACATGTCTTGCAAGAGCATGTTTTATAACTGCAGTCAGGCCTCACATGTACATGATGGCCACAACAAAAACATACTATGCATTTGTTTGATTTGGAACTCCTACTCCCCTATACATGAAAGCTCCCCTAAACATTGCCAGCTTGAAATACTGCAACATTTTTCTCAGCCCATTCGAAAGCAAGAGAGGTTTGTTGGTCAAAAATTACTTCAATGGCTTCATAGAAATTGACTCCTTTTCTAGACTTTGATTCAGCACAAAACTGGTACCACAACACATCTTTCAGAAACGTGCCAAAATTGCAATGCCTCAGTCATACTCATTAACTCCCCAGTGTAGAATCTTAAAGTTGGTATCAAGGCTATCTCTTAAAAACGTGCCAATTTCTGCTGGTAGTTTAGAGACAAAAATTTTAGATGAACACATGCTCTTCAACAAAGCATAAGTGCTATTACACAGTGAATTCACATCTATTTATTACTAATTAAGCTCATTTAGCTCTGCAATTACACGTTTATTGTCGTGACGCATCAGTTTTCAAGATTTCGAAGACATTTATCATCGGACAAGCAATGTGCTGCTCAACAGCAAATAGCTTGCTTCTATGGTCGTGTTCGTAGATTGTGACTTAATTCTGAAGCACCCTGAAGCTGAGTTCAAGCAAGGAAAACTCAACAATGAATAGCGTCTACAAACAAAAACTCTTAAAATGTTACGTGTGCTGCTTTATTCTGTAGAGCCCCATCACCACTCTAGCAACGAAAACTCAGCGTCGAATACCCATCACCAAACAAGGAATAATAATGCTGTCAACAATAACATCTTTGCACAGACATTGTTGCATGGATCGTTGTGCGATTCCGAAGTGCCACATGACCGTTCAAGCAACGAATAACACCTTCAGACGACAACCGTTAAAAAATGTTCGTCAAACTTTCTGAGCAAAAGAACGTCAACACAATTCATTCCTTGTTGTGCACATGCTGGCCCATTATCATAGGCTCAAAGGGGTTTAAATAGGTAGATTTACCAAAAATGTTGTGAATTTCTCGACAATAGCACGTTTAGGAGTTAATCCTATACTGAACCCTCTTAGTGGTAGAAACATCAAAAGGTTGAAAATGTAACACTGCCGTAGGAAGCCTCAATCCCCCCACTCCGATCAGAGTTCAAGGACCAGGGATCAGTTTTTCGAGTCGGAACTCCTCGAACTTTTTATAGTTGTGGGTCACCATAACTACTAAACTATTAACTTCTAAATTGTAGTGGCTAAAAGTGCTATGCTTTCACCAACAGAGCTAGTAACGTATTTAAACGTTACTACCCTCTTTTAGATAGAAAATGTTAACTTTGTTGACCAAACTTAAAGCAAAAATATTCAAATTCCCTTAAAACAGACTTTTTCATTAAAGTTGAAATGCAAAGTTTTAAGTTTTTAAATGAACTTGGCAAAACTTAAACCCTCTTGTAAGGCTTACAAATGCGTTAATAATGAAAAATAAGTCTTAGTACTAATTAAGTTTTTTACTGAAAATATTACCCAAGTTTTCACTAATATAGTTTAATTCCTTATTAACATTATTTTTAGCATTAGCGTTAAGCTTCCTTCAAATGTTTATCGTAAACATTACATTGCTTTTGACTTGTAAAATACAAACGTTCATTAAACTTCAGGGAACACATTTAAACATCATAATTGAACTGTTTAAAGATGTTAAAACACGGTAAATTTCCGCAACCCTCAAATTTCAGTACTGTACTGACGAACAATGCGAATTCTTAATAACTTGCCAAACTACTTGCTATGTATGTACAACCTTATCAATGTGATCCCATGGGCAAGGGATCACATTGGTAAGTTGGAAATGGTTCAGATATGGGCCGTTAGATTCATTACTGGCAAATACAGAAACGTCGTCTGTGTTATTGACTGGATGTGGGATCTGGATCTTTCAATTCTTAGCTAGAGGAGGTGGGAGCACCGCCTTGGACTTTTATACAAAATCAAACATGGTCTCACGTTCATCGATTCTGAAGAGTTCTGTCAGGCTCCAGATTTCATTTCTAAGAATGACCACTCCCAGAAGATCAAACGATATCAGTGTAGCACTGACTACTTCAAGTGTTCTTTTTATCCAAGAACTGTTGTGGACTGGAATACCCTACCTCCTTGCGTAGCGGAAGCATCTACATTGGCTGCTTTCTCTACAAAGTGCAGGGGTCTCCGGCTAAGACCTAACTGTAGCCATAATCCGTAGCATTTTTGTTTTATTTGTGTGTTTTTTAGGGATGTTTTATGTTTATATACACTGTAATGTCCACATGTGGGCGCTGTGTATCATCTTTACTTTACTTTACGTATAACCTTATCGCATATTCGCATATTGCTTCGGGGAAAAATAACTGTAACCACTTGTCAGGAACTGGTTTTCGAATCCACCCCTGGAAATGTCAGTGTAGAGCTCGACAGAAGGAAACAGGATAATCTTCATCCGGGGAAATGTTCATCTCAGTCACAGAAGGAAAATATGGCTCTACTAAATATACACAAATTGCTGTAAATTATATAAAGGAAATAGAAAAACAAGCCAGACTGCGAAATCATACATGATTTTGGCTGTTTGACTTGTTTTCCTCTTTCCTTTATAAAGCTTCTTTTAATGTTATTTAACCGTAAGTTTAAATCTGTACTATGTGGTGCCTAAAACCTTTTGCATTTCAGGTCAAACCGCAAATTTAAAGCTTAAATTTATGGACGATGAATGCATGATATTAATCCTCGTCACCAATTGTAATGTGTAGGGACCTCATCAAAGCCATGGCCAAGAATCTTTTTATACACCTCACCGCAATTTGAAAAAAAGGCCGCCAATAATAAAACAATGATCCCCGGGCGGGGGGGGCAATGGATTGACAAAACATTTACGATTGTAAAATCTCCAGCCAGCAAGAGTAAGGGCGCATTTATGCAACGACTCGCCCTTGCATTCTCTCAGCTATACCCCGCGCCATGGCTGTTTGCTGTGACGCGCATATCACGTGACTTGGCTACCAATAAGACGGCCAAACAGCCGTTGTGTCGTTCGTCATTGGCTAACTCATGGTGACGTCACGGCAAACAGCCATTGCGCATGGTTTAAAAGCTAGAACTCATCTGATGTTCCAACATGGCGGCAGTTTCAGCTTTGTTGACTCGCAACGAAATGGTCAATATTGCGAGTTCAGAAGCGACTGGTAAAACTTCGTCAGGAGGAATTTATTATCTTAACGTCACGGATTACTAGATTTGAAGCATTTACTCAAACGACGTCGGATTGAGTTAATCCGGCTAGCATTGTTACCATGGCAACGACAACTTTCCCATCGCGATTATATTCTAGCTGCGAGAATGCCAAGGCGAGTCGTTGCGTAAAAATGCCTTAATGCAGTTCTAGCCACTGTGTTGTAGCTTTTGACCTTTCATTATTTGGTACAGGAAAGGCATAAAATTTTTGCTTACGTAATGCAGATATCACTATCAGACAACTATTAAAGAATTAAAGTACACACGTAGCAGTACTTTAGTTGAAACGTTCAGTGTTTGGTCCAAAATAAAAGTCATACTTACGATTTGCTCTTCTGGCCAATGACATCACCTGAAATTGGAACGATTGTGTCTGGGTTCAATGTATAATTGCTAATCCAGACAAACGGTCTTGCGTTATTGTGCTCGTCGTCATCGATGCGCGTGTTGATGGTGGATCAACGTTTGATGAGATTGGGACGCTGTATGCAAGGACGTCGGCCCCAGCAACGTTGCGTCCGGATAGACAGTGCGTGTCTGAGCTGTGTGGCTTGCACTGCAGAGCATTTGCGGGTCGCAGCATTGTTTGGCGTGGAGCTTCCCTCATCCCCAGCAGCTGCGGGGATCTACGTGGGGGGCGGGGAACTTCCCTACGGGCCTTCCTGGACTCCGTTGCCCTACGGCATTAACAAAGAATTAACTAGACATAAGTCAGTTGTGGTTGGTACGGAGGGCAGCACCCATGAACGATGCTTAAGCTGTTTATTAATTCATGCCGTGACGTCACATTATTATTCGACGCTTTATTATTCATCTGCACGGTGGTGGAGATAAGTCAAAACACAATTAAAAAAAATCAAAAACCAAAACTGGTAAAAGGGGCCGCCAAGTTCAGAATGGTTCGGCCCTTCAAAGGAGTGATATCAACACACCAAAACATTCGCCAACTTAATCGCACCGAATAATACTATGGACGTTAAGTGAAAACTTGAACATTGCTACCGAAAGTAGCAATGTTCTAGTTTTCATTTAACCTTCGAACTATTAAGCGGTGCGATTAACTTTGCGAATGTTTTGGTGTGTTGATATCACTCCTTTGAAGGGCCGAACCATTCGGAACTTGGCGGCCCCTTTTACCAGTTTTGGTTTTTGATATGATAAATTAATAACAAGCGTAACAGTATGGTAATTGCAAGGACCTAATCAATTCCTATGGAGTAAAAGATACCCTGTGTCTTATTGAACCCTGTCTCTTATAGTAATGAGAAATTTATTCGGGTCGTGGGCCAGATAATTCATTTTGAATTCGGGTATCGTAAAAAAAAAAGATTTGGATTTGGTGGGGAAAAAAACGACAAAACCTTTGCAATAAAAGATACTCCGTCTCTTAGCGAACCAATACTGCAATTTTATTGAGGCCCCGGCCAAATGCCATGCGCCCCAAACCTAACCTAAAGATAAGCAACAAACAACCAACAACCATAGGCTCCACAGTACAAAAAACCACCACCTATTTGCAACCACCTATTTGCAACAACAATGAATTCTGACAATAAGGTACTGAAACGATAAGCGTGTAACACTTAAGCATGTTATAATCGACTGTTGGATGACAATACAAATAATGGTTACAACAATATTTTGCACTTACGAACCCCTTCAGGACCACGTGCTTCTAGCTGCAACCCCCATTTTAGAAAAAAGGCCCTTCCCCATATGACGCTTTACCTGTCTGCCGAAATTTAGATCTGGCAACTTTCCCTAATCAGCTGTAGACGTGTCGTTATACCCTATGAGAATTAACATGGGAGCCTGCGGACTAGTTACTAGTTACTAGTCACTAGTTACTAGTTACTAGTCACCAGTAACACAAATCAACGTTACTGAGGACACTTTCTCTCCATGAAAGACACGTTCCCACATTTTCGTGTTGAGTTTTTCTTTGTTACTGGACCCAAGACACCTGATTCAAACGATTTGCAAAGATTTCTACCGAATGGGGAATTTACACCAGTATGCTGAAATCACGTATAAGTTGGTTTCAGTTAAAAGACACAGTCATCTGACAACAATTACACTCTAACAATTACGCTCTAACAATTAAGCTCTAACAACAATAAAACGTCTACTTGGCGACGACACACTAGCGTGTGTCTAGATCTTTCATTTGGCGCTACCCTCGTCTTCGTAGATGCCTTTGTTTAAGAAGAGAGAGATGGTACACGCACGGTACATTGGTTGTAGTTGTATTTGTCCAATTCTGTGGTATCCTGGCATTGTAGCGGGGGTCTGTGTTATAGCGTAAGTAGCAGTTTAATATGAGCGAATAGCGTACAGGCTTCTTAGGCTCAATAAAGAAGAAGAGGAAGATGGTACACGCGCGCACACATTGTATGTTTTTACTGATGTAGGCAGTTTTATTTTTTCCGTGCAGTAAGATGAAGCCAAACTAATATTAAGATCTATATGTAGTACGATACAAAATACATCGTCCTTGTAGAACCTAGTTTCTTTCCAAGTTTGCCTGGGCAGTAATTTTGACTGATCGAACCTTGATGTCATAAGCATGTTTTCGGAGAAAAATCAAGTTACAGCGATGAAAATAGGCCTAACGGAATCGCAGTTAATTATCTTTCATTTCTACTCTCATCTTTGTAGATGCCGTAGTTCAAGAGGAGTAGCGGTGCACGCACACACACAGGCGCGCACTCACATCGTACTTTTTTAATGACGTAGATAGCCGAGTCGCTCGCTGAAGCTCGTTCATTCGACGTCGTGTCGCTTCGCTCGCGGAGACACCTTCTTGGCATTAGTACACCAAATTAAACAGGACGAAAAGCCATTGGCTCAAGATGGGTTTAATAAATACGGATGCAAACCTATTTACGTTGCCTCTTGGACTTATATGTTAGACTGCCTGAGCGGGGAATCGAACCCACGACCTTTGAAATCAAAGGCCGAGGTCCTACCGCTGAGCCACATTGACACGGCCAAAAGGAAACGTCCATAGGCAGAGCATTTAACACGCACCCTTTAGTATACCAAAGACAGAACTCCCAAACTAAAAAAAAAAACATAAAAAAAATGAAGTAATTTATTGTTATGATTTTACTGGCAACGCACGTAAAATTCATTTTATTCAGCAACGCACCTCCATGC
>JAHWFP010146645.1:0-11288 GCA_023313725.1 Lithobius niger
TAATGGCATTTCACAATCATTGGTGCACAAACAAACGAGGAAAAATTGAAGTAATAATAATAGTTTGCTATGAGACAACACAGTGCTTTCTTTTGGTTTGTGCACTAAGTCTGCAAAAAGTTAGGCCTTATCAATGGTCCTAATTTTAATTAAAAAAGAAAACAAAAATCAGCAAAAAAGGATCGGAACAAGACAAAAGGATGTTAATTGTTTTGCATCACATCTAGTATTGTGTCAACCATGTCCTCGATGGCACGACTGACCTAGCTGTTGATGCCCCATTAAGCCTTAACCCCCCTCCCATGTCTTCGAGCACTTTCTTTTAACGTATAAGAGAAAGTATGGTTCCATCCATGACAACATCATTAACTACCTTCACTCTCGGCAGACGTTTGCTTCACCAGCTTCTTTCTCCTTAATTTGGAAAGTAGAGTTTTTACTGTATTTAACAGTAACTTACATCTGGTACTTCTTTTAGGCAAGTTAAGATTTGATTAAATTTGTGCTCGTGACATGAAGATGAAATGATGATACCTTTACAGGAAGAATGTTTATGTCTTTAGGTACTCTTAAGTCAAACATATATATATGAAATATATATTTCTTTTAATTTTTAGATTTTTCCGTACATAATACTAAACGGTTTATTTCCTTCTTTTCTCCTACGTCCAACAATAAATTAAAAAAAATTACGCAACCTATGCTTGGAGCACTCATTCTCCGTTTTTTTCGACAGGAAGTTCAATTTGTGTTTATAATTGCTTCATCAGTAATGAGTTTGTTTTCCCCATTATCTACAAATATACTTTTATTTTGTTTTTGTAAACAATGTCAGCACGTGTTGCAAACCAGTACTTTAATATTACAGTTTAGACCACAGTGAACACGTTGCAAGCAAGTCGTGGCTCAAACTTAATAATTAGCCCCATGTTATGAGGTAAAAAATTAAAAGTTGAATCACCTTTTTGCAGTATTTTAGTTTAAGTCGAAAGCCTTAAGTATATGCTGCCTTTGTCATTAACTTATAAGAAATTCACAAATTAGCCAAACATATTCAAATGCCTAATTTACAACTTGTAAAACAAGGAATAAATGATGATGGTTTGTGTAGTGTATATCATAATTGAGGAGGTTGAGATCTGCGTGAAATGGGTTAAAATAGTTTACCTAACAAAGGTGTCTCTTATATTAGATTCCAAAAAAGAAAAACGACGTTAAAATTCTACCGGTTGACCAAAACTGACGTCAACATAGGGCCCCCCTTCACCAGTGCGACATTGTCGCCGACCACTTGTTACCAGATATTACACCCCACTTGATGAAACCCATCAGGAAGTGTAAATTCTACCATAAAGCTTGTAAGTACTGTGCAAGTCTGGTGAAACTACTGGGCTCGCCAACCCACAGAACCTAACCTCGGGGATTCTCCCCCCCCCCAAAAAAAAAAGTGCATCACTGCTGCCCCAGACTTATCCCCATCGGGGTGTGTACATTCTACCAAAATGTATTTAAATATTACGTAAAACTAATGACGCAATAGGCCACGAGACCCCCACCCATGCACTCTCGCCCCACGGAACCACTTCCTCCCTCATAGCCCTCTCCAAATGGGGTGTGTAAATTCTACCAATTTATTCCCTGTAATTGCTACCAAAGTATAACACTATGACACTTAGAAAACCAAAGACATGCCACCCAGTCAGGGAATGTAAATTTTACCAAACTTCAGTAAATAATACGAGACGTAGACGTTTTTTTTAAATGGTGGTTCCCCTAATCACACAACCCCCTCACAATTTTTGACCAAGTGACATCGCCCGCCCGTGGGAGGTCACATCATCCTCAATTAGGAGTGCCTATTGATGGCATTATTTGAGGTTTGGTAGAATTTACATAACCAACCTAGATGGGGGCTATGATGCCACTCAAGAGGTTGCCTTCAAGAGGTGTCGGTCAAGAGGTGTCAGTCAAGAGGTGATGACGTCACTCATTATCACATGGTATGGGGATGTACACTGGTCAAGCCAGTGATGATGTCACTTCTGGTCACGTGGTCATAATGTGATGTCGTTTGTCTGTGTGTGTGTGTGTGTTTCTTCTGTCTCGCAATGTAACATAGCTTACTTCTTACTACATATTCCTAAGCCTCGATTTTGTATGAGTGTTTTATGAATACAAAAAAATATTTGTTACATTTCATAATAAGTGGAAGTCAGTGATTCCCATCGAAACACATCTAAAAATCAATTGACGGACGAAAATTATGAATGGTATGGCTAACATGTCAAAAATTCTTTGTAAATTACCTAAAAAAATAGTAATCCAGTAGCAGAATACGGAGAGACAGCCTTCTTACAGAAGCTTCGTTATGCGTAATCATATTTTATATAGAGAAGTTTGGATGTAATGGCTCATGTTTCAAACCTATTTGTAAAATTATGTAAAATAAAGGCTGGTCATTTCTCCTTAGAATAGAGACAGTATGATTTCTTACATCAGCATCATTATTCTAATCATATTCTTAAAGAGAAATTCGGATGGCTCCAGGCAAAATAAATAAAATGAAAAGTTACAAAAAACCGTCCTATCAATCTACTTAATGCTGACTTGTATAAATGTCTTCTTTAAAAACGATACTGGCTTAAAGTAAACTATATGCGAGTCAAAATTAAATTTAAGCAGCGAATCGAAGTTTTCACATAATTTAACAAAGGTATCACCGGTTTTTTTTAAAGACAATATATGTATGAAACTACTTTATATCTAACACATCATGGCCATTACTTTAAAATGTGCAAAATAGGTATCACCTGAGTTTTGAAGGAAAATGAGTATATGAAACGAATGTTATACATATATGGATATGTATACAGGCAACCCAATGTTATCATAACCGAACATATTATTCCTCCTAAAAATTTATAAGGGCTGTACCAGTTGAACTCGAAAGAAACTACATACTTGAAACTGTATCCTGTTATAATGAAACTAGGAGAAATAGGATTAAATTTTAGCAAATATAACCACTTTTGTAAATATTTAATTTATTTATCAACATTTTAAATAACATATTGTACACCTATATAGTACATGTATGACATGATGTGAGTTAACAAGGAACAAGTGTAATCTTACTCATGCTTCTATCAAAACACTACCAACACGATAGGTTTTGAAAATCTGATTTTCGTTATTCATATTTTTCATATTCCCATTCCCTATGACTCATCCTCGAATGGTGGATTTCTTCGCAGCAATAACATAATTTTAACATGACATGTCTTCATATAAGCGAAGTGCATCGGGTACTGGTGGTCTAAATGAATAAGGCTGATAAAAATAAATACCTTGGTTCTCATTAGTGAGCAATCCAAAAGTCGTTGAGGGCAGCAGCGTTTATTTTTTGCCTCTGAAAGTATGGCAATATTTTTTATGAGGGGGTGGAGGGAAGTTTTTCTTCCTTAAAATTGCGATAGAACAATGTATTTTTATCACGTCAACGTGTGTATTTTGAAACTTGGTTTTTCGTAGGCGTGGAACATTATATTTAAAAAAAACATGAAACAAGAAAAAATGAAACATGACCAAATTTCCAAAGTGTGTGAATAGTGTCTCATGAAAAATATAATGTGCGTGATAGTGTCATGTGTCCCTATTGCTATTTACTCCTATTCGGTCGATATTTCAAAGAAATTCCGATGGTAGACCACAAGAAGCTGAGACCAACCTGTCCATTCGTTGAAGAATAACTATGACACAATATTAGCGATGAGTGGGATGATTTATGCTGGTTTTGAAGACTGCAAACTCGAGTTTTAAGCCCAAGTGACAGATAAGATGAAATGGTAATATAAAATATTCCTTAATTTAAAAAAACCTGTCATTTCAAGGCTAGACAAACATGGATGTCGCTACACAAACCGATTTGTCCTCAATCAAAACCACAGTTAGGTTTGCAACTCTCCACCAAGATCACAGTCATGTTTTAGATCTTCTTGCAAACATACTTAAAAATTATAGAAGAGGGATTGTGTGATGTTTACAGGGTTGTGTTACAATATGACAAGACTAGATTAACGAAAGACATATTCATAAAAGCAATACCTAACTATATTCATAAATACTCGATCGAGTCTTATTGTATCACTAGCTGCTCTATTGAGCTATACTGGTTCATTTGTTTTAAGGAAAAATTAGATGTTTGTGTTGTCCTACGTCTTTTAAAAATGATGAAGACTGGAATTGTGCCTAAAATTAACTCTTTTTCAACTGAAGCTATTCAAAGGAGTTTTTTTGCAATTTTAAACTATAAAGATTCTAACCCTCTACAAACAGCATCATTTGGACTGCTAATCAGTGGCAGTCATACTATTGATGGAAAAAATGTAGAATCAAGTTGCTGAAAAGCAAAAAAATAAAAACAAATATATGGTAGTAGTGTAATCTGTGTATTTTTTGCTCCGATCGGCCACTTCCAAAAAGTAATTCTTATCGCCTTACCTGTGACAGATAAGGTGACGAACAAGGGTTAGTGTTAGTACGACCATGCATTTTCATAGTGACTTGCACTTTTTTATTAAATTTTGCATGGTGTCTGCCTCCTCCGAAGTTGGAAGTAGAAATTACGATGGTTTCCGGTTGTAAGTAATATGTAAGGACACCCGCGGTATGGTTGGTCGAGAGTCGGTCATTTGAACAGAGCGTGTTTCCGGTTGGCCCTATGGTGGTAGGAATTAGTATTAGGTGGAGGTTAATAAACTATCATTTCATCATTCAGAATGGGTGAAATAAAAAATCTTTTTTCTGTCAAATATGTTTTATTACATGATTTAACAAGAATCTCAGAACTTAATCGTCATAAAAATACAACAGCTAAAACAAAAATTGTAAGCTACGTTGTTACAAGTTCGAATCAATAACAATTGAAAAAAACCATTGTTGATGCACGTTGTCGACCTTTTTTACCTTTTCTACAATGTATAATCAGGTAGGAAATATTGTACATACGATAAACTCCTAATGCTATCACTTAATACAATAGTGTTTATTATCGTAAGCGGTTAAACACAGTTTGTTCTGTTCTACAGTCATTAGTTCATTTGTTTTACTGTAAAGAAAATTCATTTTAAAGCAATATACAGTTTGATTATGCAGAACATCAACGTAATGACTGTGAATTACTTCTTGTTTCAGTACACGTCTCTGTATACTTTTCCAAACAAGTTTATTGACATCACCATAAATCAACAAATACATTTTAGCTTTCAGGCCAAAACATTCTAGGATGGGAATGAAACAAGTCACATCTTTAAAAATATCTGGCACTTTCTTGTTACGGACTGAGAACAAAGCATGGTCTTAGGGATAATCCCTCGTATTGTATCTATGTAGATGGAATAACATGTCTGCATATATATTATCCGTAAAATTTCATAACATAAGGAATCGGTGTCTGTGAACAACAATAAAGCATTGTTTTCATACAAGGTTTTTATATGCTCGTAGTGAAAATCGAACATTAAATACTTGCTCATATCAAGGACGGTGAATCTGACAGGAATTGGTCATGATAGAATCACTTTGGTTTTCCTTATCTTAAAAATAATAACATTTTCATCAAACAAAACGGAATTCTCCATTTTTGGTTTTGAAGTTAGTTTCCTCGCTTTACTCTCAGTTGTTGCAATTTTAACGTTAACAATTTTTCTCAGGTGATCAACCGTCTTACTGTACAGGCAATTCGTCATTGTTTGTGGAAAGCATTAGTGGCATGCTGACGTTTTGTCGTATTTAGTTCGACGTGTGGTTTTCACCAAGCATTCTGGGCAAATGACAAAACACGATAAATCTTAGTCATTACTAACCCTTGTGAAAGATAATACTTCAAGACTCTGTAATGAAAAATATATTTTAATTTGTGATATAAATTCGGAGCAAGTTTTCTAGAACTGTCGGAAAGGTTAAGAAGCCTACGGAAATCTTGGCTATATGGTGACAGTTGTTCGTAGCAGATGAGTATTGATTCTGGACACAATGGATAGTCAGAATGAAGGGCGTGCATATGCAGAGGATAATCGAGGTCAACCTTTGAAATGTAACGTTTTGCTACATCGTATTCTATTTCAAGAATATTTAAATCACATATTTGTTATGCCGTCAACCACATAAAATCACCAAAAGGCAGCACTTGACTCCATCCGTACAGATTATTCTCATCCAAATACATGATGTACAGGTTAAGTTTTTCAGGACAATAATTCTCGTCTATAAATGGGTTATTTGCATATGCTAATTGTTTCGTCACCATACTCTAACCTCCTCACATTCCTCTTTCGATTAATGAATGTTGATCGATATCAGTCAACAACTCCCACTGAATATTTGTCATTTTAAATGCTGCCGAAAAAGTAAGGCCGAGACTGTTGTAGTAATGAGAGGGATCTAGTTTGTAACATTCTTAACAAGTCTTTCTGAAGTCTGTAAATGTACAAGCTAATAAAAAAAATCCAAAGGTAAATATAAAATTACAGTTATCGGCAAATGTTTTACAACCCATCTTGTTCCATACCGTTAATGCATATTCATAGTCGTCGTCACAATTGCCTTCTTTAGCCAAATTAGAGAAAAGAGCTTCCTTTGGTTGTAAAACCTTTTCGTCAAATCTAGCGTAAGAGTCTTAGTATTCATAGGGAAATATCCCGTTAAACTTTAACAAAAACCATTGATCCAGACATTCATATTTGAGAATGCTAAGATGGGAATCATCCAGCAATGACACCAATTTATGTAAAGATGATAGCACAAATTTAAAATAATCCAATTATAATACATTGTTAATTTGAATAGACATGAAATGTTGTGCACTTTGAGGAATGACTCTTACATTTGTTTTACCAACAGTTGAATTACCTTGCATGATAAGATGCCCATTGTAGTGGATCAAATTATGAAAGAACACAAGCATAGATTTCTTAAATTTATATTCAATATTACAATGCGAGTGAGTGGGACCTCTATAAACACCCGTACGGTGATCGTGATCCTTCATTTAACCATCGATGATCAGTTCTCCACAAATATGGCATAAGTTATTGTTTTGAAAGTGAATTTTATAAAATTCTGTCATTACTAATGCTTTTGATTGTTTTAACAAAGCTCACGTTTCTATACAGTAAGTTTCGATGGCTAAGTGAAAGCATGAAACGCAATCAGAACCTCTAAACAGTTCGCTAGATATCACCTTTCCTAAACAATCGATTATAACGTATCAATGACCACAAGGTTCGTGTAAGTGACACTCGTACATGTAGGAATTTTGATCATTAGGATTACATCCTTGTATATCAGTTAATATAGACTCAAAACCTGCGTATGCCAAATATGGGACAGCCAACTGATTGGAAAAATTCTTAAATTTCATAATATTCTCGCCAGGTTCTGGCATAATAATTCTTTGCACTTCACGTTCTTTACAATACATTTTATGTTCGTTTAATCTATTTCTTTCGTGTTGAGGACACAAACAGTATGCACAAGTATACCTATTAAAAACATGTCCAATATCAATCGAATGAAATTATTAATAAAACAATAGTGATTATCTTCTAACAATAACAGCCTCACAATTTCGTCACCATTCCTCTTGCTAATGTAGTGTGGATAGACCTCTTTGTCAAAATAACTATAAACGTCAATCTTTAAATCATTTAAAATTTCAAACTTGTGAACATAATGTAAAGGTACTGGATAAGAGATTTCGTCGCCACGTAGAGAGTGTAACAAATGTCTGTAATTGCTTGTTCTACACAATGATTTGACAAAGGGTGTAAGGTGATTATTGCGGAATATTCAAAACATTTGAAATCCTAACATTTGACATTAACTATCGCCTTTTTATGAGCAAGAAAATAATCTAATAGATTGTAACAACCTTCAGCTAAGGGTTGATATCTCGCATAATGAAGATCCAAAGCAAGAATATTCCATAATACACAACAGAACCTTCCTTTTGATAATGCTCTGAACTCCGTAACAAGTCTGTTAAGCCTGTTTTAAAACATCTTCAATTTGATCAAGACGTAACACTGTGTACGGTTTTGTACACAAATAAATAAAAATAGTTTTCGAAGGAAGTATGTGTAATTCGAGTTTGACACTAGTTACAAGTATGACTTGGCGAAGGCTCCCACACACCTCTTCAACTAAAGAATACAACTGTTTGCGTAAACTAAACAAAAATAATTCCAAATTTGGATGAAGAGTTTCCTCGTCTGGAAACACATAACTAAACCTTGAAACATAATTTCCAAACGAGCTTCTGGGCTTGTTAAATGAAGAGATTGTTTCATTGAGATGAATATCTGCTCTGTTCGGCTCTGTTCGGCTCAACGATGTCAGTGAC
This sequence comes from Lithobius niger, assembly GCA_023313725.1. Taxonomy (NCBI): domain Eukaryota; kingdom Metazoa; phylum Arthropoda; class Chilopoda; order Lithobiomorpha; family Lithobiidae; genus Lithobius; species Lithobius niger. Next base: position 8,402 of record JAHWFP010146645.1, read on the forward strand.
AGTTCAATTCATTTCTTGAAACAAACCCTTCGTTACATCGACTGCAAACGTTTTGAGGAGGTGTAGGTGATGGAATATGAGCGCGTATCTGGTGAAGAAAAGGTGTGCGACGGTTTTGGAAATGGCGGCCGCAAACAACGCAGTTTCATTGGCATCGTCTGGATGACAATTTTGTAGAAGTCTCAGAATGCTGCTTCTGTGTCTATAGTTTGAACCACACTCCGGACAAATATACATCCTCACACGTTGAGAGCATCGAGACTAGTGCACATGGAATCGAGTGGCAATGAGTCTTCACATGATTGCGGAGGTGTTGCCCTCAAATAACCTTGTGGCATCTGTAAACAAAATGAAAAAAATCGTATTATCGAAATTGTAAAGTTAGAAAACTAGAACAAGAAAGAACAAGAAAAAAACAATAAATACAAAAATACTCACTTTGTCAGTCGTGTAGGCCGGTGTAATTTTATTTGTGTTAGGTGATGTGATTAAAGGTGTGTCTGCTTCGACGATGGTAAAACGTCGGTAGGAGGCTACATCTTCTGGAGGCTGACATCTGCTAACAATTATCCACTTGCCTTTAAATAAAATCTTCTGTGTTCCAATATCAAAAGCTCTATTATCTGCCATGTCAATATAGGGTAAAAATGGAAGACTCCAGGAGTGCTGAAAAACAATCTGGAATGCACACGGAGTGATCGTAGTGTCTTACACCAGTAAATAATGCGGTTACGTTGTGATGACGTACCCGAATTCGCAAATGTTGAGTAGTATCACTTCAACAAGTAATGTTTTACCAATTCCCATTGAACCGTAAATATAAACACCTTTGACTTCTCTGTCTTGCATGGCAATTGTTTCAAGTGCACTCCACAAAGGTGTTGGTTCTTTTAAGAACTCAGTTTTGAGCATTTCATTCTCTATCCTATTTACAGTTATTTTTCGTGTCGTGTGATAACTGTTGAAGTATGTTTTAATTAATTAATTAATTAATAATAATAATAATAATAATAATAATAATAATAATAATATGATATACTGAACCAAGAAGTGCAAAAGGTGGAAAAGGGTCAGACATTCTGGGCACTGACAGCACACCTAAAAAAACACAAAGGTAGATACCACAGCAAAAATGTCAACGGCAAAATCAATCAGCAAAATGTGTGGAGGTCAAAATTAAGATTGATGAGGAATCACTACCCTTATCAAAATAATGTTCTGGTCTCAAAAGAAACCTTCGTAGGTTTATGCCCCCCAAAAGCCTCCTAAAATGTAAGACAGACGGTGTGGACACAAGGTCTTCGGTAAGAAAATTTCAAAACGGAACCACACGGCAGGAGAAAAAATCTTTCGACAATTTAACTTGAACCTAGGTAGGGCGAGTTTTAGGCTAGTGCCACGCATTTTTGTGAATGTTTGTAAATCAAATAGAGGCAGGTCAAACGGAAGTAAATGATGTAGAATATTATAAGTTAAAATTAAGTCCACGTTAAGGCATCTCAGTTCGAGTGAGTCTAAATTGAGACTTTTCAATCGAAGGTGATCCTGTTAGTTAACATAAAATTGTTCAGAACAAATGGGTCGAGGTTACTGGACGACAGACGATCTTCCCAAAATCATACGAGTTGCAGACCGAATGAAAAGTCAGGCAGCCTACATCTGTAAATTAGGCAACAACTAAATTTTTGGTAAGTTTTTGGGAGTTGAAAAGCAAAATTGTAGCCCTTGGACTAAGCCTAAGTAAACCCACAAGACATGTAATGTAATGTATTTAATTTTCAGTACTAATAATCATTTTGTGCCTTGGTCACAATTAAAAACAAGAAATTCATATAAAAACACCAAGGGTGGAACACCCACGAATCTTGGCAACCTGGAGGACACCATGTTGGAAGTGATCCAGGTCCATGTTAGCATCCTGCAGGTTGCCAATATTCGTGGGTGTTCCACCCTTGGTGTTTTATATGAATTTCCTGTTTTTAATCGTGAATCGTGCTGAAAGTTAAATACGTTATATTATATGTCTTGTGACTTTACTTAGGCCTAGTCAGAGGGCCACAATTTTTGCTTGTAAATTAAGGTGAAAGGATCTTCTTTCTTCTTCTGAAAGGTGTTCTTATGTATATCTTACACATTCCAACTTGACAACGAGTAGTGAACTCCATAGTTAGTTCTTTGTCGATTAAATCACCGTTCTCTTTAAATCCAGCTTGCATCCCTCGAAAAAAAAACTTTTAATTGGTTCCATTTTACAATCCATGAACAAGTGTCCTGATATGATGACTTTGATGCCTATACAAAGCAATTTCAACCTTATCATTTACTGACTAGTTGCCTCGATGGCTGTGAGGGCAAAAGCGTTGGTTAAGGTTTACTTTTCCCCCTGTGGGCTGGGGGTAGAATAAGCCCACCGTACCCCTGCGTGTCGTAGGAGGCGACTAAAAGGGAACCCAAGATCATGGTTTGCTAGTGTGCCAAGGGTCTGCGTGGCGGAGGGTTTTTAGTCCGTCTTGAACACTAGCAACCTCAACACTACGGTTTGCAAGTGCGCCTACGGTGTGTATGGCGGGCAGGTTTAACACCCGTCGCAAGCACTAGTCCGAAAGAAGTGAAGGGACATCCAGACAAACCGGGCCCGGGGTGGCTGCTTAGATGATGTTTGGCGGTTTGAATCCCCTTTTGGGTTTGATTCCGATTTGCCCATTCTGGCCACTGGGCTTTTCATCCTCATCCCCCAGCATGTTGGCCGTGTGCTGCAACCCAGTAATCCGTGGAGGCGGAAATCCTGGCTTTCGGGCTTTGGCTCCTTATTCCGGAGGACGGGTGGCCTGGGCGAGCCGGCCTAAGGTCAATCGGCTATGACTTTTCGGGTCCTGTCGTTGTGGGG
>JAHWFP010146670.1:0-20030 GCA_023313725.1 Lithobius niger
AGCGGACCCTCAAAATATTTGACACCAATTTCCGAACACCCTGTATAATAAGTGTGTTTTAGGACGAAACTCCTTTCCAGATTTAATTTACCGAGACTAAAGGTCGAGGGAAATTTGCTGGAAAGGAATTGAATACTAAAATGCACAATTTATACCTTTCATAAAAGCACGAGTGGGATTCGGTTTGAGAATTTTTTCTTTCCGCAAAACGATTCGCCAAAGTAATTTCGTTTTACGGTTTCGATTTCGATTTACGATTTCGATTTTTGATTTACCAATACTTTTTATTTACGATGTTTAGTTTTACGATGTGCGTGTGATGTTTTCCTCCATTTGGCATAGCGATACTGTACTATACTAGCCCCCATCGCATTTCGTCATCCCACCTGTAAGATCGTTTGCTTCAGCATTGCTATTTCGTATAAAGTAGGCCTAAACCTACTAAACCTCATTTTTACGCCGATCATGAACTAAGTTAAAACGTAAAGTTCCGAATTGTGTCGACAAGGAGCTTCGCGTTTCCATAAAAGTTCGATGACTCACTGAGGTGACGTCATTGCCTTAATATGGGCATAACAAGAATGAAAGCAAACTGCTTGATGAGCAATGCTTTCATTTGACCTATATAATTACTGCGTAAAGTGGTATTGTCTTTTCACTGTAAGTCATGATCTTTTCATTGTAAGTCGTGGTTTTTTCACTGTAAACCGTGGTCTTTTCAGTGTAAGCCATGGTCTTTTCATTGTAAGTCGTGGTCTTTTCAGCGTTTAAGCAGTGGTCTATTCAGTGTTAAGTCGTGGTCTTTTCAGTGTAAGTCGTGATCTTTTCAGTTATAACACCTCTGGCGCTTGTATAAATTCGACAATTTGGGTGTTTTAGCGCGAAACTCCTTTCCAGTTTGAATTTCCCGAGACTGAAGGTTAAGGGAAATTTGTTGGAAAGGAGATGAGACCGAAGGACAAGGGAAATTTGTTGGAAAGGAGTTGAGTGCTAAAACAATCAAATTATACATTTAATACAAGCACGAGTGGAATTCGGTTGAGAATTTTGTTTTCTTTTCCCTAAACGATTTTCTGAAGGAATTTCGTGTTAGGGATTCGGTTTCGATTTACGATCTCGATTTCGATATACAAAGTAATTTTGATTTACGGTGTTTATTTTTGTGTATAATGTTTACCTTTGATATTTGGTTGACGATGTTTAACTCTTATTTGACGTGGCGATACTACCCACCATCGCATTTCATCAACCAGCCTGTAATTTCGTTTGCTACGGCATTGGCATTTCGTATTAGGCCTAACCTCATTTTTATGTTGTTGATACGCCAAATGAAACGTATAAGGAGCTTCCCTAATAAAACAAAGCAGCATTCTCTGAGATATACTGCGTAGATCGTTGGTTTGTTTGTCAGCGCTCATTGAGAAAAGCTTCGATCTGTATAATTACTGAAGGAGGAGGTCCGCTGTCGGTTTCGGTTTCGGTCTTCCCAGTGTAATCCGACCATGGTCCTCATTTAGTGAAAAGAAAACGAAAATTCTTATTTAAGTCGTGATCTTTTCATTGTAAGTCGTGGTCTTTTCAGTGTAAGCCGTGGTCTTTTCAGTTATAATACCACGAGTGCTTGTATTAAATCGACAATTTGGGTGTTTTAGCACGAAACTCCTTTCCAGTTTTAATTTCCCGAGACCGAACGTCGAGGGAAATTTGTTGGAAAGGAGTTGAGTGCTAAAACACCTAAATTATACATTTAATACAAACACGAGTGGAATTCGGTTGAGAATTTTTGTTTTCTTTTCCCTAAACGATTTTTTAAGGAATTTCGTGATAGGGATTCGGTTTCGATTTACGATCTCGATTTCGAAATACGAAGTGTTTAGTTTTGTTTATAATGTTTACCTTTTATGTTTTGTTGACGACGTTTAACTCTTATTTGGCGTAGGGATACTACCCACCATCGCATTTCAGCAATCAACCTGTAATTTCGTTCGCTACGTCATTCGCATTTCGTATTAGGCCTAACTTCATTTTTATGTTGTTGATACGCCAAATGGAACGTATAAGCAGCTTCGTGTTGCCGAAAAAAACCGACGATTAACGAAGCTGACGCCATTCCACCATCACATTCATTAACCAACCTGTAATTTCGTTCGCTTCGGCATTGGCATTTTGTATTAGGCCTCACGTCATTTTCATGTTGTTGATAGGCAAAATTCAACGAGTCTTAACCGAGAAACAGCTTTGTGGTGTTTTCGTAAAAATTCGACGATTAACGAAGCTGATGTCATTTCCCTAATACGGGCATAAAACAAAGCAGCATCCTCTAAGTGAGGTATACTGTACAGATCTGTGGTTTGTTTGTCCGCGTTCATTGAGAAAAGTTTCGTTCTGTATAATTACTGAAGGAGTAGGTCCGCTGACGGTTTCGGTTTCGATGAGCCGGGGTCTTCCCAGTGTAATCCGACCATGGTAATCGTTTTGTGGAAAGAAAACAAAAGTTCTTAATCAAATTAATTTTATTATTTAGTTTATTTCGCAGTATTGATGCAACAGGTTTTGAGAATGCAACTTCATAACAGAATCAAGAGGGGAGGTGGCAAACCAGAGAAATGTACATTTATGCTATATACTTAAAATTGTTTTGAAATTTAGGCAAAGTAGGCTAATACATATACGTGTACATTACACATCTCAATTTGCATAAAAAAAAACATATCGGTATTTTTAGAACACTTGTATTCTGGCTATACGTGTTGAACTACAATATAAATGTGCAGCAAAACCATTTCATAAAAAACATAAATCTACCAATAATATACTAATTGTTAGGAATAATCGTATTCGTAGCTTACACAGTTCTAGCAGTATTCTAAAAGACAATGGCTCACACAAGGAGAAACAAAAGAAAACTAACTAATTATGCTTGAGAAAGACGAGTAACCCACAGAAATTCTATGAGCGATTTATCAGTGATAATATAACAAATTTCTCAACCAAGAGTTACATTCCCAAGCTGAAAAAAAATACCGAGAGCTTGTGCGAGGTGTTTTTATCAGCTTGGGAATGTAACGAGTGGTTCATAAAATTATCAATACTTATACTACGCTCGAGTTGTACTTGAAATGAGAATATACCAACTACCTTAAACATTGACTTTAAAATAAAACTTCAACTTGCATAATATGACAATGTTTCTGACTTGTTCTCTATTCCTGTGTGCACGCACGAAATTATGAAAGTCTGCAAATTGTTGCCAGATGCACTCACAGGTTCGTTTAGTATTTACAGGAACAGTATTTTTTGCCACTGCCTCCGTGAATAAAGTAGTTTTGTTTCACCAATGATACGTCACAAACTTAACTGAAACAGAAAGTAACTCACCGTGAAGGGGCAAATATTAATCACCGTCAGAACGCTTCAACCAAAGTAAATACGTGTAAATTAATGAATATGTTGTGTTTTAGATTTAAAATAGAATATGATCCGTAAAAATACTAAGTTTTACGACAATGATTATTAATTTATATTCTACTATTTCCGGTTAATTCAAGTGACGCATAATATTTATGTACTGGGGGTTGCATTTACCGTTATGCCTCACATAGTAGCAGTGACTGGCGTGATGAGAGCAGCAGCCTATAATGCTTGGGCTGCCACCTTACAGCAATAACCTCACTGCCACTGATCTTCCGTCACCATGGTACCCAAAGATCATGGTAATGTGTCACTTGACTATCAGGTATGTCGTATATATTTAGAAATTGGTTTAAACCTACCAATTGCATATTTTTTCATACTTACCTAACGCATTGTAAGCCAGGATACCAGACGTGCGTTCGTTAATTCAAGATGGAGTGGTGAGGCTAACAGTTTAATTTGAGAATATACCTTCATAATTTTATAACAACAATTAACCAATGGGAAGCCAACAAACGACAGCCACCAGCCAATCACGCCTACTTAACACTGATTAAACGACCACACAGTATTTTATCAGATTAAATTGTCAGCGTCATCCTTCCTTCTTGAATTAACGTTCGACTAGTTTTGGTATCTTGGCTTATGCCGCATAAACAAAGTATGAAAGAACTGCATTTGATAGGTCTGTACAAATTTCTAAACGTATACGACGTACCTGATAGTCAAGAGACACATTATTTCGTCTCGGCGATGAGCGGTTAATCTTTGGTTACCATAGTAACAGAAGTCAGCTTTCCGCCGAAGCCCGAACGCCGCTCTGGTTAGGCTTACCGCCGTCGCCGCTACTAAGCTTGGCGATCGAGGCAACACCAGTACCGTAATAAGATACGGTACTTGAATATCAGAAATAGTGGATAATAAATTAATAACAATTGTCGTAAAACTTAGTATTATTACGGAATATTGTATTTTAAATCCATGAACAACACTTTGATTAAAAATAAAACACGTATTTACTATCCTTGACGCGCTCTGGCAGTTGTCTGCTTTCCCGGCAAGTTACTTTCGGTTTCGGTTAAGTTAGCGATAGATTGTTGGCGGAGCGAGCGAGCGAAGCGAGCGAAGCGTAGCCTATAACGGACACCAAATTGCAAAATGTTGGTTGGTTGGTCCGTTGGTCTGTTGGTTGCACATTTTTAGTCTGGGTGGAGCCCAAACGAAAGATCGGATTTGAATGAAATTTGGTACAACGCTTGATACCCCAAACAGTATTGCTGACCCAAAATTTAACGTGAATCGAACAATTATTACGGGAGAAATAACAAATTTTCGAATTTATTTCTTACACTCACCATTGTAAATTTGGAATCGTGAATAGTTAAGGGATTCCGACGACGCATACACCTTGCTGGTGGTACTCAAGTGAACTTACAAAAACACGGAAAATTAAATTTTCGTTTCTTCTTTCTAGCTGATAACCTTTTTCGACGTAATTCAATTAAATAATAACAATTGGCCTTTGCATTCAACCACTACAGGAAGAAACGCAAAGATAAAAATCAAAAGAATTCCGGTACGATACACCTTAGCATCATTTGAAAAAAACGAATGCTTGGAGGGATCACCTTCAGCATGGCAACGAAACTGGTATTTACACTAGCGATGGGAATCCCGAATATGAAACCGAAATCGTCGTATCACGGCGAAGCTATACACGTAAAACGAACAATACATCTGCTGCTACTTACATCGGACGACGTATTTAAACACAGCACGAAACAACATGTCTGCATCTAATAGTTTAAATATGCCTCGTTGCCACGGCAACGTGTGAACTCAAAACCGTGGTGCATTAATAAATAGGCTTAATCTCAAACACAGCTGCTACTTACGAAATAAAAGTCGTAAATGTTAGACCTAAAAGCTACAAATTAGGCCTAAAGGCTAAAGTAGACCTAAGAGCTAACACTTTTTGACCTACAATATTGTGATCGTTACTGATGGATTATAATGTGGTTTTAAGATCGCTGTCGCCGTGCGTGATAGAGGTTTGCGCATCAATATTTTCGTTGGTGGCGTTGTCAAGACTAGTGTTAGACCGGCGGCATCATTGCCAACCTGCTGAATTTTTTTTAATTATTGTTAAAAACTATCGCTCAGATGATTGTTTGGCTTACAGTTAAATGCTTTATTATTAACATTTTGTAATCTAGGGAAGGCACTTTGCGCGGCAGTAATTATTGTTGTAAACAATGTCAGAATTATTAGCGGTAGCAGCCCAACCAGCCATGACAAACGTGCCGTTTTATTTTTATCGGCGGCGATGGCTCACATCTTTAGTGTTGGAACACAGGACTGCAAGCCGAAGGCTGGAGTCAATTTAATTCAGAAGCAAACCTATTTGCGTTGCCTTTTGGACTTATATGACAGACAGGCTGAGCGGGGAATCGAACCCACGACTTTTGGAAAAGACCTCGGTTTCTGGTTCCAAAGATCGTGGATTCGATTCCGTGCTCAGGCAGTCTGACATATAAATCCAAAAGGCAATTTAAACAGGTTTGCATCTGTATTAATTTAGTGTCAGATGTGGAAAGAAGCTAAACAGACACTAAATGATGGAGCAAACGAAAGCCTATTAATATAATATTAATAAATTATAAATAAGATAGCTTTGGCCTATTTGAAAATAAAGCTAAAATAAGAAAAAGGCCTGCAAATAACAACAGTACGTCACACCAAAAGGCAAATAGCCTAAACTTAGCTGAGTGAGCATTTCTAAGGAGCATTAACAAATATGGTACAGTCATTAAAATAAACACTAAATATAAATTTGAAATAAAGGTCTGTTCGCTCCGCCTACAATAGGCCCAAAGCCTGTTTCCTAGTTAGGGAAACGAAACTGCATTACTCATGGTGACGACAGTAGAAAATAGTATTCCAACAGATACTAAACGAACCATTCAGTGCATCTGGCACCAATTAGTATGCTTTTATCATTTCGTGCAAACAGGAATTGTGAGTTCAAGCGAGAAACCACTGCAATACAACTAGGCCTTGTTATGCAAGTTGAAGTTTTATTTTAAAGTTGATGTTTACCAGAGACGGTATATTCTCGTTTCAAATATAACTCGAGCGTAGTTTAAGTATCGATAAATTTTCTCAACCACTCGTTACATTCCCAAGCTGATAAAAACACCTCGCGCAAGCGCTCGGTATTTTTTCAGCTTCGGAATGCAACTCTTGGTTGAGAAAATTTATCAATAAAAAACTACGCTCTCGTTATTGCCGGATTGCAGCCATTCCTTCTGCATTTGTGAGCGAACTAGTCGCAATTTCAGTGGCCCTGGACATCAGCCTTGATTTGCAGGTTCGAAAAGTTGAAATTCTTACTGACTCCCTTGCGAGTATGCAGTTCCTGCGAGGGTGTTTTGCATCTATGGACGTTTCTCACCCAATTGTCATAGATATTGGTTGGAAACTGTTTCTGGCTTATCAGGCTGGCTACCTCGTTGCGGTTGAGTGGGTAAAGGCGCACTGCAATGTCTTCGGTAATGAGCTTGCAGACGATCTTGCGAAGAAAGGAGCTTCACAGATCGGCCGCACTGTTGACTTTCTCATTGGCCCAAGAGATATCAATCCACTCGTTCGGCGTTACGGCATGAATGGAGCGAGAAGTGGGATAGTGGCAGCACCGGGAACTCACTCTACGGCATTCACTCAACCGTCTCTACACCGAAGTATTTAGATGCCATATCACGAAGAGATGCAGGAATCTTGTCCAGGCTCCGCACTGGGCATACTTATTTGCGTGCTCATCTCTTCCGACTGGGGTGGGCCAGGACCCACCGCTGCGACTGTGGTGAGTCCAACAAAACTGTATTTCATTTTTGTTTGAGTGCCCCCAGTGGGCTCCGCAGCATCGTTTTGTGTGTACTGAAGACTGTGACCCCCCAACTGCTATTTTGGGAGTACTCCCACATGTTCCCCATGATAAAGTTAACATCCGAAAGGCCCTAGGCGACTGGTAGGTTCAGGGCTGTTGTCTCCTGACTACAGCTGCCTCAGCATTGCCTTGCTTGCTTCCTTCTACTGGTGCATGGTGATTGGGGGTACTGGGGTTAGTTAGCTGTAGTGTTATTTTGGTTGGGTTTGTTGGAGCGATCCAGTCATGTGTAGTTGTAGTCGTTAGGGGCCCAGGTTTATGTGTGACCCAGGACTCTTTGTACGATTTAGGTGAGAACCGGTGTATCCCTGGTTAATAGTTAGTAGTCTTTTAAGATAGAGGAGAGTGTATGGCGTTAGGGCCTTTTTACTCTCGTAATAAACTTGAACTTGAACTTGAGGGCAACATCGAAGAAAGCCGACACCAATAACAAGACATTGTTCAAGACAACTCTTACATTCAAGAGTATTGTTAACTAACACTTTGCCTGTGAACCTTTTACAATGACAGCCCACATCCCACCTTTTTTCATCCCACAGCGCCAGTTCTGCTTACCAAAAGTGGCCCACTGGGCACTTGCATCCGACGTCCGAACTTCAGTCGAGCAAGCCAGACTTCTCACCCATTGAAAGTTTGAGAATAGGTTGAGGTCGTTTCGGCCCCAAGGCCTCTAATCATTCGCTTTACCGGATGAGACTGCATTACATCCGAGCGCCAGCTATCCTGAGGGAAACTTCGGAGGGAACCAGCTACTAGACGGTTCGATTAGTCTTTCGCCCAAGTCTTTATAGTACAACATTGTTACACATCCATTGTTGGAAGAAAAAATGTATCAAACTCAACACTAGTGTGTGCTAAGAAAGTGTACACTTAAAAACGGGTTAAATTTCCTAGACTTTCAAGAACAGAGTGCGTTAAAAGTGGTGAGGGTGTAGGGGCTTCACGCTCCCTGCCACACAATTCTCACAAGAAACCTTGTTAATAGAATGAGGACAAAATACACAAGGTGCGCCACCAGGGCCTTAGGGAACCACAAGCCTCAGAATTAATAAAAGAGGTGTGAGTTTTGAGTATTTAAATTAAAATATTGATTTAGGGTGTTGCGGAAAAAGACTTTGGTTGTTACTCGACACCATTAAAAGCAGACAACATTTTAGTGACAAGAGCTTCCATCATTTGGCATACTACCAAAGTAGATGCTCCAAGAAATAGGCCCAAATTACCTCCCACGTCAGCCAACAAAGAATCAAACGAATAAGAGGCAACTTCCTCTACCAAATCTAAGTTATTGTCGACCAAAAGTAATTTAGCAGAAGTAAAATTTCTGAAGTAAACGGCATCGAACAATGTGCTGTAGAAAAATTCGGAACATTTCTCTGGGCAGTGAGAACAAAGGGATTTCATATTTTTGTAGATTTTCAACGTAATGTCATTCGTTTTGATTGCTGTTTCTGCTGTTTGGCATTCTGGTAAGGTGGTGTTGATGATGTACGGCAATCTGAAAATATATAGCATGTTTTGAAACCATAAACATATACTTTCTGTCGTATGACGTAAACGCCTCCATAAGCTGAGCACAGTAAACGATGCACAAACGATACCCTCAAAAATGTGTGGTTAACAAATAGTCGAATTAAGATAACTTTTAACCCAATGGGGTAGCCAGCATTTCTCAAAAAAGCTTTTAGGGTCTCAAATTATTGGGTTAAACGTTACATTGAGTTGACTTTTAACAAGGGAATAGTCCGTACACAGTGTATCTCAAGAGCATAGCCCAGGCTTTCGAAAATAATGAGTTAAAATGAGTAAAAATAACATGACTCTTGACCAAGGAATAGTCCATAGACAATTTGTCCCACGAGCATAATTCAGGTTCTGAAAACTGTTGGGTTTAAAGTTACTCAGATTGATTTGACTTTATGGTCCATAGCCAACAAGTTTAAAGAAACAGTCCAGGCTTTAAAAAATGTATTGTTAACAAATACTCCAACTGGGTGATTCTTAACCGATGACAGAGTTCCACTTTAAATCGAGTTTTTCAATTAAATTAGAAGAAATAAAACCAATGTCTTGTTGTAAGAATGCATTTTCTGTATTTGCCTTTTAGTGAGCACTGCTTGAAAGGACGATTACGCAATTTTTAAAGCTAAAGCCAGTAACACGTGAGTTGTTTGGCGCTGCCTTCTGTTATCAACTCAAGTGTATTTGACATTTGTTAAAAAGTATTGAAGGTAATAGTTTAAGCACCAAGACGTAAGATTAAAAATAGAAAGCCACCACTACACACACACACACACACACACAAAACAATTTCCGTTGGTTCAAAGCAATCCCTGCTTCGTTACCAAGCAATTGAAAATACGACTAGGAAGCCAAAGTCAAGTAAAACGCTTTAAAATCCATAAAAAACGTAAAAACTAAAAGTTATGTTACAAAGTAAAAGCCGAAAGTGCCCAAATAACCATAAAAACTCGACGGTTCGGCTTATTTCAGAGTCATCATCAAGAGTAAAAGGTATCACAAGAAATCACAAATATCACAAGAAAGCCACGAATCAAGTTGCAAGTAAAATGGCCATCTTAACAAGGCAGAACTTAAAGACAGGAAAGCTAAAGGCTCATAAGAAATAAATACATACAAGAAATTAAATAGGTTTGCATCTGTATTAAGGCAGAACTTGCTAGGGCGTGTTAAAAATGGACAGAACCATAAAAAAATAATAATAAAAAAATTAAAACAAGATGGGACTTCGATGTGAACTTGTGGCTGTTTGTTATTCTTTTTACTTGTTTCTCTTGCTAACGGTTCTGATAATGAGCCGCAACGTCGAATTTTTATGTATTTTTGTGCACTTTCCTGGCTTTTACTTTGTAACATTCTACAAGTGCTTTTATTAAGTTTCATTTTAAAACTAAAATAACAAGAATAAGAATGATGAATAGAATGTACCTAAGGCATCTTAACTGCCTGTAGGGAGCCTAACCCCTCGCCTGCTAGTGCACGAGAGATGTGAGAATGGGATTTTTGCTCAGCTATTTATATTGGTTTGCCCTGTGGGAGAAATTGTAAATATCCAGTTTTTGTAAAATGGGGACATATTCTTTTAAAGCGTAGTTTCCGGCGTAGCTCGGTTGCGTACACGAGGATTTTGTCTTAGAATGCAGCTAGCCTTAAAGGTTTAATAGTCTTGCTTTGTAATGTTTTTAGTGAAATAGAATTCATGAATTTTACACCATAATAGGGTTGTGGACGAGAACATTATACGTGAGAATGCAGAGAGTTTCAAGATTTAGTCCTGCTTTTATATTGCTTTTCGCGAAATAAATTCATGAGGTTTATTTCACTAAAAATAATATCGGCCTAAAGCAAAGGTTAAATCTTAAAATTCTCTGCATTCTCGTGCAAAATCTTCCCACATTAGGACAGAAAACCACGCATTAAAAGAATATGTCACCATTTTACACAAATTGGGCATTTCCAATTTCTCCCGCCGGCCGCGTCAGTATGGCTCAGGGGTAGGACCTCTGTCTTTGATTTCAACGGCCGTGGGTTCAATTCTACTCAGGCAGTCTGACATTTAAGTCCAAAAGGTAAGGTAAATAGCTTTAATCCTTCTCGAGCTCATTTGGCTTTCCGTCCAGTTTAATTTGCTTAACGTTAGCAGGCGAGAGGTCGGGTTGCCTACGGGCAATTAATAAGCTGCCTTAGATCCATTTTGTTTATTATTTTTATTCTTTTGCTTTGAAGTTTTTACGTTTTTATGGATTTTAAAGTGTTTTACTTGACGTTGGGTTTTTAGCCGTATTTTTAGCTGCTTAATAACGAATTGGGAATGCTTTATACGCACCAATTGTCTATATTGTGTGCACTCTGGTGACTTTGTGCTTTTAATCATGAAAGGATTGAAAACATCCTGAAAAAGAATGTTCATGCAACACTACGAAGGCACAATTGGTGACAGAGTAATAGACAAATGCCGTAAGTAAATAAACCCGCCGACAACCCACCAAAACCGCAAGTTAGCAAAGTCAAGACGATAAAATCAGATAGAAAACTCCAGCAAACCATAGTTTCATTCCTGTAGTACAGCGATAGAATGTAGATTTTTTTTCTTTTCAACTCTGTGCACTTGCCTTCCTAATTAGTATAGGCAAAATATGACTGAAGACGGAAATAATTATTAAAAAGCTGAATCCTTCTGAAAAACGTTCCTTAGGTCCCCCTGTACTTCCCCAGCAAAATTCCCAAAAAAATCATGCATGGTAAACAAACTTAAATTTTTAATAAACGCCCGCCATACTGGATTTTTTTAAATACGCCGTAACTGAGCAATGGACAGTCATAGGAACTTGCTGTTTTGCGTTAAAATCTATAGTTTCTGTACAATAGTCGACTATACATACGTCCCCCTGTACTTCCCAAGAAAAATCCCAGAAAATCCTGAATGGGGAACATACTTAAATTTTGAATAAATGGCCACCATCGTGGATATTTCCGAAAATGCCGTAACTCAGCAATGGCAATCATGGGGAACTGTTGTTGGTGCCAACCGTTTATGTTTTAGAAGAATAACTCATAACTGCAATTAAAAAGTCTAAAATAGAGAGTTGATATAAGTTTATTAGCATGTTAGCGCATAAAACAGGTTTGATAACATACAAAATTAGCATTTTTGAACTAAAGTATTGTAAACACGTACACATAAACAGGTAGTGTTCAATCTGTCTGACAAATTTGTTGTCTTTCATTAAACTCGTCTTCGTTTTGCATAATCTCCTCTGGTGGAAGCGCTGGTACGTTTGGCTTCGGTAACACAGTTGCCTTCGATATTGTCTTCATTCTCGGAATCCGCACTGTTGCCTCTAAATCCGCACCGCACTGTTACCTCTCTAATTACCCTATATGGACTTTTAGACTCTTCTAAAAGGTGGTAATGTATTATTTTCAGCAATGCTAATTACAATCGTTTATCTTAATTGGATAACTTATCAGAGGACCTTGAAATCGAAAATCACCATATTCTTGTCGCCGTTGCGCCATTACAGCAACCCTTTTTAGTAGATGTAGGACGTCTCTACTTAAGATACACAATTGTAATTAGCATCGCTGGAAAGAAGAAATCTCCACCTTTCAGAAGAGCCTAGATATGTCCATCTAGGAAAATTAGATAGCTCATAAGAGCACTTTGAAACCGAAAATCACCAAACTCTTTCGCCGCAGCGCCATTATGATAACACCTTTCAATGAGCGTAGAACTGTCCCTATTTAAGATACACAATTGTGATTAGCAGTGATGGAAAGAATACCTCTCCACCGTTCATAAGAGCCTAAGTATGTCCGTCTAGGATAATTAGATAGCTAGTAAGAGCACGTTGAATTTGAAAATCGCCATACTTTTGCCACTATGCCATTACGACAACACCTTTCAATGGGCGTAGGATGGTCCCTATTTAAAATACATAATTGTGATTAACATTGTTGAAAAGAATACATCACCACCTTTCAGAAGAGCCTAAGTATGTCAATCTAGGTAAATTAGAGAGGTAAAAGCAATGGTGCGGATTCCAAGGATGAAGCATGTCCGATTCCGGATATTTTTTTTTACAAACCATCTCTAGGTGTACCACTACCAATGTCCAAAATATAGTTTTGATTGATGCAGTGGTTATTTTTCGTGATGCGGTCACCAAGGTCGTATTTGAGTGTATTCATAAACGGAGCTAGAGCTAGAGCTTTTTTCTGGGGAAGTACAGGGGGACCTACAGTCGACTATACTACACAAACCATACAATTTAGCAAAAAACAGCAGCTCCATATGACTGCCCATCGCTAAGTTACGATGTTTTCGGGAAAATGCAAGATGGCGGCCGTTTATTCAAAATTTAAGATATTCCCCATGTAGGATTTTTTTGGGGACTTTTCTGGGGAAGTACAGGGGGACCTATGGTCGACTATACTACACAAACCATGAATTTTAACAAAAAACAGCAGCGCCATATGATTGTTCATCGCTGAGTTATGATGTTTTGGAGAAATGCAAGATGGCGGCCATTTATTCAAAATTTAAGGTGTTCCCCATGTAGGATTTTTTTAGATTTTTCTGGGGAAATATAGGGGGACCTAAGGAACGTATTTCAGAAGGCATTAGCTTTATAATAATTATTTCCGTTTTAGGCCAAATTTAGGCCTAATTTGTCGATACTATAGTGGTCCCTGGTATACAGTGACGTAAAATGGTTAGACGAAAACGTACAAGGGGGCTTATTGTGCCCCTTTCACGGAAAAGGTGAAAATAACTTACCTGAAATTATTTCGATTGTATGAATGCATTTGTGTTTGTTAGTTTTTTTTTTATTTAAATGCATTTGTGAAATTCCTGTGCTTGAGTTAAGTTGTTCGGCATTATACTTGCTTTACACTTTTGTCTTCTTTTTATCTCTAACTGAATTTGTCTGTTGTATTAATGTTAAATCGATGACATATACAAGCTAATTTCAAGCTTCGTGCCAGACTCTATTTTAATGGAAGATTACAAATAATCTGAATTGTCAAAAAAAAAATCTAATTTACATAATCTAAGTTTTGTGATTACGTAAGACTAAATAAGTAAAACTTAGTATTATAGCAATTTTAATACTAACACTATTTGTACTGTATGACCTAGTTAAATAACGTGAAACACTTGCGAGCAATTTACAGAACGTATGATGTGTTTCCTAATACAGTCGGTGTAGCATTGCCTTACTTTCGGCCTTGATAGACATGGACGGTTTTTTGTGTTAAGTCTTCGAAACTGCAACATAAGAACAATGCATGAAGCTTTTCATACTGTTCATTAGCCAAATATATTTATTTAATGCAGTAATTCTAACACCTCGTATATGTTCACGCGTTTCTCGTCGCGAAAAAGAAGGCCGCCATATTTGCTGTTGCTTACCCAGAATTCTTTGCGAAGTGGTCGCGTGAGTGAGTCCGCCCCGGACCAATATTTTTGAGCCTCGAAGAAACTTTACGTCCGCAACTGCCAATCTGAAAGAGCTTTGAGATCACGTGATCGTACAGGCCGGAAGAGGAGATACAGTCGAATAACATGGCGGACAACGTGAATGATCTAAACGAATGCACCGTGGATGAAATTTTAGTTATTGAAGGTAGAGAGAGGCCATTCATTCACGAATCGAGCAGAAAGGACCATCGAGATGCTGTAAAAAGGGCCAACGCCTTCGATGCTATTGGAAAAATTGTTGGCATGACAGGTGAGACTAGGACGCGAGATGGTCGTTGTGTTTACTTTCGAAGTTCAAGTTTTTGTCACTAGGTGGTGAAATGATAGTTTTGCGCGGCTTATCCGTATCGACGTGGACAGTCGTCCGCGTGGTGAGTCAGATTCTTTTTTTCTCTTTTACCCGCCGGTAAGAATACTTGTGGACGTATACGAGGTGTAAGGCAGCTTTAAGGCCCCAATCTGACGTAATGAAAAGAGGAAAAGGCTAATGATTTTCACAGGCTAAGGGATATGAGGAAACAATTACTTTCCTCCCTATTTGGGTTAATCTACTCAAGGAGGCAATAAAATTAACTTCATTATATAAAAGCGAGCTTTGTGAGGGCGTAGCTCTACATACACTACACGCCAGACGTTGGGTGAAAAACAGCATAATAAGTGACTAGATTGTACAACATGGCCACCGAATGCGGCTGATTTGGTGATTTGTTCTGTTGCCTCTTTCTCCCGATTAAGTGCATTAGTCACAACCCAAAAGAATGCCAACTTAGGCTGCGTTTACAATATAAAAGCTTGTGCGTGAGCGTGGCGCTCGACGTTCGACGCGTACGCCAGTTCATGAGCAAAGCAGGGCGCGCGGACAATCGGCTTGGCCCGCTCGTGGTATCGTCACGCTAAAGCCAACGCTCTTTCATTTACAAATCAAACGCGTGAGCAGGCACGTGAGCTTGATAATGCTGGCCGATACTCCGTTCCAACTTTGCTGTTTCACAACTTCCCCCTTCTATAGCACCAAGATTCGATGCCATACGGGTCAAGGTCACTGTAATTAAGATATCTGGCCGTTTATTTTGAGCATTCAACCTTTTAGCACACCACGTTTTTCTTTCTTGTGGCGCTGATCGGCGCCGATGGAATCCGTTGATGCCGCCATTTTTTTTATCCCAGCATGCAACAACTAAGCGTGCGAGCGTCGCTTGGCACTCACCGATCTAGGTCCGATCTATATTCGCGTGACGCTTGAAAATAGCAAAACACGCGCGTTGGCTCACCTGCTCTACAATTATAAACGGTCGCGCGTCAGCGTTGAACATAGGAAAAACTCGAGTTTCACGCGCCGAGCGTCACGCGTACGCGTAGAAATCAATATTATAAATGCACCCTTAGATGTTGCCACTCTTTTCCTTGAAACACTTTCTCCATACACGAACTTGTCGCTATTTACTCGAAGTGCAGAGAACTGGCTTAACTCTGGCTCAGTGAAATTAAAAAAATTATTTGAAATTGGTTTTGGAGCTAATACAAATTTATTACGCAAGGGTAAAATTAAAGTTATTCTTTTGAAAACTGCCCTATTACTGATGAAAATGCCTCCATCGCCTGGCAGCGCCACTTCGTGGTGGCCACATTGTCTACTCCCTGAATTTTGTTAGGTCAGGCGGAATTATGTTTACTGGTCATGGTCAGGATTCCTGGAAACAGGAGCACAATGTACGACAAGTGTAATACCAGCATTTGGGGGGAAAATAATTTAGATGTGTAGCTAATAATAGACGAGCACAGAAACTCGTCTTTTGTATAGAATATTATTATTATTTGCAATCCCCTAACTAAATAATTCTGCACCAGCAACTTGACTGTATTTACTTTAACAGCCTGAGTCAGAGATAATTCGGATGATCTCGCCCTCTCTTGATTGGGAACATGCCACTGTAAGCATGGCTGTGATAACAGGTAACTTATCACAACCATGCTTACAGTGCCACGTTCCCAATCAAGAGAGGGTGAGGTCATCCGAATTATCTCTGACCTAGGCTGTTAAAAGTGAATACGTCAAGTCGCTGGTGCAGACTTATTTAGTTAGGAGATTGCAAATAATAATAATATGCTTTACCTAAGACGAGTTTCTGTGCTCGTCTATTATTAGCGACACATCTAAATTATTTTTCCCCCAAATGCTGGTATTATATATACTTGTCGTAAGTTGGCATTTACAGAATTACGGCGCATGTTTTAGGCAACTTTCTGCATGAAATTGGATGTTGTTTTTTTTTAAACTTTGATAAACTTAACCAACTGATTTGACATCTTCTTCCTTCCTTGGAATAGCTTTTCCTCTTCCCAACAAGCAAAAAAAAAATGATTCTTCAGACGGATTTTTAAGTCAATATTCATCCTCACCATTATCATCTGTCGGTCACCCTATAAGTATTGGAAAGAAATTTTCTTCACCTGTTTTCTCAAGAATGTAATGGTCGTTTCTCTCAGGGGATGTATTGGTTGACCACCTTCTCTCGACAAGATGTGAAAAGGGTCATCGTCTTGATCATGAAGAAGAATCTAAAGATGAAAAAAAGGAACTTTACCTCACAGGGTGTGTGTATAAATCTGGTAGTCCAACAACGGCTACTCGTTACTTTGGTTTTGGAACTTCAAGTGAGAGAGTGTGAGGGATAAGAGTGAGATTAAGCGAGTGACAAAGAGCGATAATCTGCCGAGCCATACATTGACGTGCTGTTGTATCAGAGATTTGTTTCTATTCCTACTTAACAGCAGGCGCACCTACACATAAAAGTTAAATTTTGCATTGGGATTTTCGTGCGGAGTGTATATTTGAAGAAGAAAGTGATGTGACGTTCTAACGTAAAGCATCATAATTTCCTACAGATGACGTAAAGCTCCTTCAAAATTTATTTAATACAAATTTTATTATAAGATCCCATTCTCATCAACAGAGTACTTTTAGAGCATGCTACCAACCAGAAGAAAATATAACCAAGCCCAAAAGTGCACCCTGAACCATGATAACATGGTAACCATAGACCATTGGTTAGATTGGTTGGCTACCAGCCAACCAGCCAATTGAATGTCAGAACGAATCTCAGAACAGTGTAAGGTTCACGTGGGACTTAAATTAAAAATCGATGATGATGCAAAGTCATCATCGTTTATTAATTTTTTTTATTTGAGTCCCGCATGAACCTTAGACTGTTGTGGGATTCGTTCTGACATTCAATTGGCTGGTAGCCAACCAATCTAACCAATGGGCTACGCTAGCTCATGTTATCATGGTTCAGGGTGCACTTTTGGACTTGGTTATATTTTCTTCTGATTGATAGAATGCTCTAAAAGTATTCTGTTGTTGAGAATGGGATCTTATAATAAGATTTTTATTAAATAAATTTTCGAAGGAGCTTTACCTCATCTACAGCAAAAGGAGCTTTACATCATCCGCAGCAAATTATGTAGAAGCTTTACGTCATCTGCAGCAATTTAATACTCGTCTAAATGCATTGGCTCAATGTTGAATCGCACCAGACGTGAAAGAAGTCCGGCAAAGGAAAGGGCAAGGAGGTTTTTTTTAACCGGATAACCTCCTATCATCAAGAGAACCAAGCGAATATCCGGAATAGTCCAGAAAAGATCCCATGGCTGCTGAAGGAGGCTGGTAGTCTCTTACACTAACATGGCCAGCACTGACTCATTGGGTCAGTACCAGGTCTTTGCAGGGTTCAATTTCAGGTCACCTTCCAGCTCATTTTTTTCCAGGTAACTATGCTGAGCTCTACCACCTTGGTAACCCATGAGTAACTTTGGAGTAGATCAAAAATCTCAAGTTACAAAGTCATGAGAATATGGTGTTGGCTTAGCTGTTCTCATATGCGTGGAAAGACCTTAAAACATGCGCAATGGCTGTTTGCCGTGACGTCAACATGAGTTAGCCAATGACGAATGAGAACAACGGCTGTTTGGCCGTCTGATTGGACTAGCCCGGTCACGTGATATGCACGTCACAGCAAACAGCCATGGCGCGTGGTATAGGTTCTTGTCCATTATTTCACCTACAAGATTTTTGCCGTATACTTAATACTCTTCCATGAAAGTCGTTACACACATGAAACATTTTCCTGTACAGTGAAATTTGCCCAAGATAACTTAACTAACATAACTGGTGATAAAAACAACAAAACTACAGAACCTGCGAATGAGTTCAAGCTTTTTTTCACCATTTTTTTTAATAGCACCCGGGTCTTAGAGACTATCGGTTAAGTGACTACAGTTTTTAAATGGTTGTTTTGATCTCCCTCCCTGAGATTTCGGTTTAAATTTAAGGGTTACAATGTAGGAGGGTGGGATTGACGATTAATGGCACATCGACAGCTAGGTCGTAAGCACCAACCTCAGTCACAGTTTAGTGGCACATGATGTCACTGCGCCACACATTGCAGAGTTATTAACCAAACACCAAATCTATAGCTTACCGTAAATCTTACATTGAACTCTTTTTTTTCATCCCCGGTTAAATAAACTGTTACTGATTCCTGGATGACAGTTGTCTAACAGTAGTTTTTGTGTTATAAAATCAATATTTATTGCATGTCTTCATTAAGTATTAATCCCATCTGTGCAAAAGAAAACCAACAGTCGAATCTAAAGCTGGTTAAGCCCGAACTCCCCTGCGGCCTCCCAGTTGATTTTCCCCTTTTCCCCCCTGCCCCCCCCCCCCCCTCACCCGTAACCCCTTTTTCGTCCCGCACTGCCTCCCGCGTCCCCGACCCGGATTCCCCTATTGAGTGGTGTGAATATCCCCATCCCTGCTCCCCCTCAATTTAAACTTCTCCTGATTTGTGTTTTTATGGAAGTAAATGTCTTTTTTCAATGGAGGACGCTCAATTGCCCGTTTCTGCGTTCTGATACCAAGCGCAATAAACCCAACACCGGTCGTGCATGCAGTGACTGTTACTGAACCAACTTTGAAACTCTTCAAGTCTGCTCTAAAAGGTAGCATTATTAAAGCAATATTTCGATTGTTACTGATTGTTACAGGCCATACCCGTTTGTTTGACATTGTCGGTCGCTCGCCCTCTTTCATTATAGTGCATAATGATGAATTTGCTTTCCCAACCTAAGCGTATCATATATATATATAGAAGATGATGATTTCAGTAACGTGATTTCGTTGACATTTTTGAACTTATAGTCTGGTTCACTGTTCTTTATAGAACTTGAGTAACGTTTAGTTTGGGTTTATATGGGGTCAAATATATTCTACACAGATCTGTTTGGACCAGTGTCATGTCTAAGGCATTGGCTTGTGTTAACACAGCTGCAAATTTTCTCTCTTGTTACGCGACCGTTTTAAATTCTGGTTACACGTCTTTCAAGCTATGATCCGTGGAACAATGATGTAATCCGAGACCGAGATTTTATGTTAATCTTATTAGCCATGTTAACAGCACCGAATAATACTTTACACGTTAAATGAAAACTTAAAGATTGCTACCAAAAGTAGCAATTAATAAATACAGATGAAAACCTACTTACGTTGCCTTTTGGATTTTTATGTCAGACTGCCTGAGCGGGGATTCGAACCCACGACCTTTGCAACCAAAGGCCGAAGTCCTACCGCTGAGCCATACTAACACGGCCAAAAGGAACATCCAT
>JAHWFP010146670.1:20430-39624 GCA_023313725.1 Lithobius niger
ATACGTATATATGCACGTGTTAAATGCTGCCTATGGACGTTTCCTTTTAGTCATGTTAGTATGGCTCAGCGGTAGGACCTCGGCCTTTGGTTTCAAAGGTCGTGGGTTCGAATCCTCGCTCAGGCAGTCTGACATATAAGTCCAAAAGGCAACGTAAATAGGTTTGCATTTGTATTTATGTAACTCTTGTTGAGCCTTTGGCTTTCTGTCTTTAAACAATAGCAATACTCTAATTTTCATTAACTTTCGAACTATTAGTCTGTGCGATTAACTCTAATAGGAAAAACATTGGTGGCCTTTCCCTGGTTGAATGATATCACTACTTTCAAAGGCCGACCCTTTTTGGAAACTTGGAGGCTTCTCTTATACCAATTTTAGGTTTGTTACTTCGTACTGATGCGAAACAAGTCGTCGGTTTAATGTTTGTTTGTACTTCTGCTCCGTTTCAACAAAGGCACGTATAAAGATGAGAGTAGTGCCAAATGAAAGATAATTAAATTATGTTTCCGCTAGCTGTAACTTAAATTTATGATTCTGAAATACGCGTAAAACTGCTTTGAAATCTGCTCATGACTTCGAAGTTTGATCAGGCGGACTCATCAAAAAAAAAGTTTGCCTGAACCTTAGTTTGCCTGCATCTTAGTTTTACGTGTTTTTTAAAGTATTATTATCTACATCATTATAAACGTACGATGTGGTACGAGTGTGCGTGTATGTATGTGTACCTCTACTCCTCTTGAATCAAGGCACCTACAAAGACTAGAGTAGTGAAACTTTGGAAAGTCAAAGCTTGTTCAGGCAGACTTTCCAAAGTTTCACTACTCTAGTCTTTGTAGGTGCCTTGAATCAAGAGGAGTAGAGGTATACATACATACACGCACATTCGTACCACATCGTACGTTTATAATGATGTAGATAATAATACTTTAAAAAACACTTAAAACTAAGATGCAGGCATAAGTCGCGATGAACTGAGGGAACATGACTTTCATCAGACAAACTAACCAGAAAAAAAGTTTCCATGAACAAACATTGACCTATACCAGTAAACTTGCATGAACAAACTATGACGTCATTGACTTTTGACGTAAACTGTTGCATTGTTGCTTGCAGTTCGATCACCATATTCCTCAGTAATAGGAATTGGTGAAGGTACACTTCACACTACATCTTTCAAAACATATTCCCTGCTTGTTTCCTTGTACGTTTGTACGCCTACTCCTCAGAAATTACATGGCACCTACGAAAGTGGGAGATTAAATGAAAGATTAAGGGCACTATTACGCAGCAAGTCATTCTCGCTCGCTCGCCAAATGCTGTTTGCTAGTCAACCGTTATTTATTTATAATTAGTTTCCCGTTGCTACTAAATGAATGCGGTAATAGATAACAAATTGTATGTATTATAAATAACAATACGGATAAAGAACAAAGAGCTACAGTAAGTTTAAACCTTGCTTCAAGATTGTTGTCATTTCACGCTATTTCCAAAATTTGCTATTCTCCCTGAAGATACAGCTTCTAGCAATGATCAAACATCGGTAGAATAAATAGCTTCTCGCAGCGAGAATTCAAAATCCAACATGGCGTCCATTTCGTGGCTATCGAATCGAAGACAAACCGTCGAATGCCGGCATACAAAAAACAGTCGGTCGTCTTGTACTGCAGTAAAAATTGTCTTTTTTTTTTGTTGTTGTCATAAATCGACGCTCAAATGTTGCAAGCATCGTACGCCGTGTCACGAGGCACGAGGAGAAGATTTGTGTCTGCGTCGTTGCCATGGTTACAAATACGCATAGACAACTCGAAAGCCGTATATTACGGTAAAGGCGAGAAGCAGCCACCAGTTTTAGTATTGATCAAGTAAAAGCTAGTGAGCAAGAAAACTGTCGTTGCATAAACGAGCCCTAAGAGAACAAAGCGAAAATCGCAATGAAAAGGTTGAGTTTACGAAGTTTACGAAAAAATCGCTCGCTTTGCTGGCTCAATCCACGCACCTCCATACTTCAGAAACGCGAATGTTTGACATCCTTTTAAAACTTATACTTTCATTTTTCCGTGCATCCTGTCATTTGAAGCAAATAATTTTAAGATCTTTATGTAGTATGATGCAATATGTGTCATCCTTTTAGGTTTTTTTTTGCAATCAAGTTTCTTTCTGATAAGTTTGCCAGAACAGTAACTTTGCCTGATCGTCATGAGCAGTTTTTACGGCAGTTTTTCTCATATTTAAAAGTCATAAAATCAAGTCAGAGCGATGAAAATAGGCCAACGGAGGCGCAATTTAATTATCTTTTATTTGGTGCTTCTCTCATCTTTGTAGGTACTTTGGTTCAAGAGGAGTAGAGATACATACACACGCATATACACATCGTACGTTTTTAATAATGTAATCAATAAAAATAAAAAATAAAAAGAGAGAGAATTGCCGGCCACCACCGGCTAAATTCTGTTTCTATTGCATAAACAAAAATTACATTACCTGTAAATTTTAGCATTCTTATTCTCGAATGCCGTTTCCCTCTAGACACTTAATTAACTTAACGACAGCTCCCAGCCCCAAGGTACGTATGTGCATGCGCACCTCCCTCTAGAATAGGTGTACATAAATGATCAGAGCGTAAGAGATTCATTTCTTACTATGTTGCCAGGTGGTGACTCAAGAGGGGAGGCAGGGTGTGTACAGGTAATGTATATTTTCGTTTATGGAATAGAAACAGAATTTAGCCGGTAGTAGCTGACAATTCTCTTTCTATTGCTACGAAAATATACAGTACCCGTAAATTTTAGAATTTACAGTAGATCTCGTTAAAACCGGTGGTGAGCACCACCTGACGGGTTCCCTTGGGGTTACGAGCTAGTCCCCAAAAAAGTCACAGACTTGAGCATTCTAATTCAAAAAATTTAACGTAAGACAGAATCTCTTTCCAGATATGGTGGCCCTGAAAAGGGCTATCGTTCATCTTTAGTGCTGTGAGACCTGCACAACGCTTCTGGCTGTTATGATTGGTCCCAGCTTGTGAAGTCCATTTGCGTAGGTCGTCATGTCCCTGAAGTGGTAGGAAGTAAAGACTGATGCATTTCTCCATGATGCTGCTTTTAGAATCTCCGGGATGGGGATTGTAGAAGAAGTGGAGATGGCTCTAACTCATGTGCTGTGCCTTGAATGTTCTTACCTTGGTAACTCATGTTAGAAGCTTCATATGCGTTGACAATTACAGTTGTTATCCATTTAGCAACCATTGCAGAAGACTTTTCTCCGAAGTTCGTCTTGAATGACAGAAACAGTTGATTTCTTTCCTTTCTGATTTCATTGCTATCTGATTTCTGCAAGCAGAATTTTAAAGCTCTGACTGGGCATAATAGTCTTTCGGGCTCATCCTCTGTGAGAGGGGTGAGAGCGGGAATGGTTTTTGCACGAAAGGAGGCTTGTGGTGTCAGAGAAACGTGACTTGAAGTCGTCAAGAGGCGACAAGTAGGTGGGATCAATGGAGAGTGCTTGGACTTCACTCCATCTTAGGCTTAAAACTAGTGTTGCTAGGAAAACGGTTTTCCTGGTTAGGAGGTGAAGGTTGCAGTTTGACAGAGGTTCATAGGGTTCCTCCGTTAGAGTTTAAGACTAAGGAGAGATCCCAGTCGGAAAAAAACTGTCTCGCTGCGAGTCTTTCGATTTCGAAGAACTTGATTAGATATAAAATTCTGTAATCTGTAATGGAAAGGACGAGTCATCCATCTGCCGTCAAGAATGAGATTTGCTGTGGAATCCATTTTGCCGATGAGACTGTTTAAATTGGTGAGCTCGTATGAAGACGTGCTTATTACTCGGAGTGTTGCAGAAGATCTTCTATTAGTTTGAGTGTGGGCATTACAGTTGCTGATGACAGATCGAACATAACAACCAGAAAGTTGGCTAGTGGTAATTTCGATTTCGTTGTGTTTATTCTGAATCCAAGTTCCTGAAGAAGGTTGCTGGTGACCTCGAGGTCTTGTAACTGAAGTGACGGTTGTTGATTTTGCATGATACAGAATTTGCAGCTGATGTAGAATTGTAGATGGTCCAGAACTAGTCTGAGGATAGCCGTGAAAACTATTGGTGCAGCGTTTAAACCAAATAGTACACTTCAAAAACTAAGATGTAATATTTACATCCGTTTTTAAGACGTTGTTGGCATCTTACAGTAAGACGGTATCACCGTCTTAATGTAAGATGCTTTACCATCTTAAAATTTTGCATCCGTTTTTAAGATTTTCGCCATCTTAGCAGCTTGACACCTTAAAACCCGATGCTTTGGTAGGCATCTTACATATCTGGCATCTTATAATGCTGACATCTTAACCATCTTATTTTCATTTGTTTATAACATTAGCTCTTCAGATCTGAGAGACTCGTCACCTTAGCTGCGAAACAGCTTGTGGAAGAGGACGTATCAAACACAATACATCTTAGTTCTTGTAACTTGATTTTAGAAAAATGTAGGTCAACATCGTGTTAAGGGTGAAATCAAAGTGAATGTAAAATCACGTTTGTTAGTTAGCCACCCCAGCCAAACGCAGCGTCTACAATCGTTATGGAAGTCAAAAGAGTTTGCTACTTTTGTTAATTATGTAGATATTTTAGCATTCGTTTACGTTATTCATAGGCTGTAGAAAGAATAAGACCATTTGATTTTTTCAAGAACATGACTACGGTTTACTTAGGAATGGCACAATTATTGTTTTCACTCGAAGCAGCATTTAAGTTTCAGAGCGTTTTGCTTTAGTGCCAAAACACTGCAACTTATTTATTTTCCAACTCAGATAAGTCCCCCTTTAAAATGTTGGCAACTTCACTTCGTTTCCGATTTAATACATTGTGCCGTCTTAAAACGATGGCTTCTTTGCATGCTTCACAACTTTAAAAAATTACCATCGTAAAACGTTGCTGTCTTTGCCAGTTACCCCACTTAAAATAAATTACCTTCTTACAATTCTGCAACTTACTCTCTTTTCCAACTTAAAAATAAACCATCTTACTGCGTGGACATCTGAAATTGCTGCCGCCTTACACTGCATGAATTTGTCAACTGAAAACTATGGCATCTTAAAGAGCTAAACATCTTAAATATTTATTTTGCGTGCTTTAATTCCACCTGACAATAAGATGCATCTTACGTTTCATGGCAGCTTAAATGAAACAAATCTGAAATTAGGGAGCGTCTTAAACTGGTGGTATCTTAAAATCTTCAAAGCACAAATCCATTCCATCTTAAATTAAGATGGTTTTACTATTTTCAGGAGACTCATCAACTGAATCCCAGATGCATCTTACGAATTTTAAGATGGTTAGGTTTTACCATTTGAAGCTCGTAAACTTTCTCGTCGTACATGAAGAGTAAGAGATGTCGTACAGAGGCATGTATGGGGACGTGCAGGTACGCGTCTTGCAAAGCGATGAAAATTGTCCAATCACCTTGGTTTAGAGAAAGTCGAATGTAGCATAAATTTTCCATTTAGAAGTGTTTGTTTTCCATTAGGCGGTTACGTGGCTTTATATTGAGATTAGCTTTTACCCACCTGACTTCTTTAGTCAGAAATAGATTGAGCTGTAGAAGTCCGGATGCAAAGGGTCTTTGCTTTCTGTTATCTTCTTGAATAGAAAAGGGCGCATGTTAACCATAAATGGAAAGTACCAAAGCAGGCTTTCTTGAACACTTCGTTTACTAAGAAGCATGACGTTTGGGTTCACGAGAATTTGTTCCCAAACACAGTTTTTCACAGAGATTGTTTGCGGCAGTATTAAGAACATCTGCTTGAGAACCCGCTCTTAACTCGAGGTGTAGGATTTTGTCATTATCTTTTAAGACGGTTGATGAAACTTCGTCCATTTTTTTGCAATCAACATCCTGGTCCTGAAGGGTAGTTTTATTTCAGCAGAAAGGAATTCTGATTGGGCGTAAGTCTCAAAATTCCAACCATCACTTAAAGGTTTGAAGAACCAGTTCAGTGGCTTGCCTTTTCCTCGTGGAAATCCACCATTGCGAAGAAATCCAACAGGGCACAGTCACGAAGGTGGAAGCCAAATCCAGTGCTCAATCCTCTATTTGTGGTGGGGATATTCTCATCAGTGGGTTTAAAAAGAAAGCTATCAAGAATGACATCCTCAACGGTATTCCATAATTCAGAAAGTGGCATTCCATAAGGGCCTCACTTTCACTGTGTTATGATGCTGCATCAAAATGTGCATGCCTTGTGTTATCCGAATCATATTCGCTCCGAAAATACCTACACGCATCATCTTCAGAATCGTGAATTTGATGTTATTCAATCCCTTTCTCCTTTCGGCGTTTCATTTCCAGTCGGTCGTAATTGTTTTCCTTTCGGTTGACTCATCGTCGTGATTGGCTCTGTTAGCCTCATGCAGCCTAATTTCTGGTGCGATGCCTTTCTCTTTCGCTTTCGGCTGAGGACTTTCAGTTCGACGCATCAAAGTTGAGGCCATTCAGCTACCTAAAGATAGTGAAGCAGGAGAACGGCTATGATGTTGAAGGCGGTCGCAGCAAAAAGATGGTCTTGACGGTGAGAAGAATCTGGAGGAATTCCGTGAGATTTCCTACATACTATAGAAATGGGATAATCTACAGTTTGATGAACCCAGGTGTGGACATAGTCAGAAAAACATGCAGGCGTTTTGACGGGCAAAGTTAGTGATTCTGGTAGCCGTGGACGGTCAGGGCAAGAGATGGCTGTATTAAAGTTGCGTTTGGCCCGATGAAAGCTTGTTAATATCTTCCTTAGAGAGCGGTCGTTCATGCATTTTCACAGCAGCGGTGGACAGACAATGCTAAGAGTGATAAGAAACTAACAGATCCAGAGGAACTGCTTTAGGAGTTGGTTAGCAGTGAACGGCAAAGGTGGCTGCAGTCGAGATGTTCTGAACTGAAGACCGAGAAGTAGTCGAAGGATTCTTTACTTTTTACGATCGACTGAGAATTTTGATTTGCGCTTGGAATATTTCGACCTTAATTTCTTAAACCTCTTGGGTTTGCAATAGATGACACCGACTGTTGTGCTAAACTGGTGAAATACTGATAACAGGATACAAATTCTGGGTGATAGAAGAAATCTGTTTGCAATAAAGATGCTTCCTTGAAGAGAAAACTGCATAGGTCATCGAAAGTACGATCTTCGGAAGTTGAAGGAAGACTTGGCAGTACATCTGAAGTGGTGGGCCCGAATGGAGCTCCCAACAAGGCACAGTCAAGGCGGCAGAAAGATGAATCGATAGTTGCGGAGAAACAATGTCGGCAGCAGGCAAAGTTCCAAAGACGGCACTCATATGACGGCACCTAGGAAGAACTTGAGCTTAACGATGAAAAGTTACCAGTAAGAGAGGGCCGAGGACCCTGAGACACAGCACGAGACCAAGAACCAACCAGAGGAGGAGAAGAACTATTCCTCGGCTTCTTGAGAGAACCTGTGAGGCTACTTTACGAGTGTATTCGGCAATGTAAGTCGCTTCTCTTTGCTTTAGATAGCGCACAAGAGATGGCATTGTCAGGTCTTGTATTTTAGCGGTATTAAATATTTCTCAATGTTTAATTTTAGGTTATAATTTTTAGTTTTTCGTAAATTCAGTTTTGGTACCAATTATCATTTTTGCAATGTATGTGGGGTTTAATTTGATCGATGATTACGCAATAATGTAAGTTTGTCAAATCAATCATTATGGCAATGCTGCATATGTAATTTGCCGCAGTGTGATATATAAACTCTCGGTAGTGCGTGCACAAAGAGAGAAAGTCGTGTAGCTCACAATTAGACGACAGGTCAGGACACACGTCGGCTCTTGGTCCTCTCTGGGGCCAGGACATTGTAATTGCTACCTTGGTTATTAACTGTTTTTATGTGTCCTATTTCGTAGTATTTTAATTTCCAAAGGACGTTAATGTTACTTGTGTCATTTGGGTGGCCAGGTCGTGCGGCCAGTGGTCGTCGCGGCCAAAAAACACGACGACGTGCCGCGCGGCCACGTCCGTTTTCGCTTGATAATTCCCAATCACGTGGTGAAAAATGAACACGGAGTAAGTATGGTCGCCCTGTGGTCACCTGCACGCCGCCCAGTGGCCGCCACGACTGTCTGGCCGTGGTGGCCAAGTACGCATTGTTACATATACCGTAATCATTTTCGCCTTGTTCGCGGGGCCCTTAAACGCAACCGCCTGTAAGGGCGAGGCCATGTTCGTTCGCCTTGGGAAAAGGAAGCGACGTCGTGTACTCAATATTTCCGTTGCAAATTCAAAGAAGTGAGGACTGGGTTTTGGCTCTGCACTTCTAATTTCTTGAAGTAAGTATACTTTAAGCCTGTTACCAGTAACTGTGAGAAATTAAGGAACGTAATATATTTCTTGAAACAATTATTTTTCGTAAAGGAGTTGAATGTTAACGGCTGAAGCTAATTCCTGTAGTTCAAGCCTTGATTTTAGTGCACAGTGTTTCCGAGTTCATGCTGGAGTTCAGTTACAAGTTTACTGCAGCTGGCTTGTAATGTCAAACGTTGCCGTTGTGGTCAACTAAGATGAGAAACCCCATTGGCTTAGAAGATTCCATTCGTTGATCTGTTTCAGCATTCAATTCCTCCTTCATGTTTGCGTTGCCGTTTGTGTTTCTTGTTGAACCTAATTCCAATGCACGAAGCCGTTCAAATATTGATGAGTGCTTGTGTTTTTCCGACTTATAATTTTGAAGGTTTAGTTGAAAGATTTAATGAATTACTTGATGCAAGTCTTAAGTCTGAATCTCCCGTGTGAGATATTTTATAGAGCGAATATTTTTAACGGAAAAAAATATTTAACTGGATTTGGAAAATATAATATTTGTAGCGTTTTTGTCCTTCGAGAGTTTTGTAATAAATATATTTTTAAGAGTATTTCCAGCAACCTACTTATTTATCTTCCGTAAAGTGTATTAACCCATGATTAATTTGTGCTAATTGTGAGGTGAAATTCAATGATCTAACCTCACAAGCCCAATACACTCACCATGACTCAACCTTGCTTCTGCAATATAAAACCTTTCGCCTTTCCTTTCGGTCGATGACTTCCGGTTTGGAACAAAGGGCAGCTAGAAGAGCATGTCAAAACAAGATAAGCTCTAGAGAATGAAAGGTGGATCCAGGGTAGAAGAATATATAGGTAGTGCCACTCTTTCTCTGACAACGGTAAAGATTTGGCCGAAAGAAGTACCTGCTTTCAGTGATTTACCACCAGAGGGCACTGTCATCAAGTAACGGAAGCGCAAAGCATCATGGGGATCAAAACAATTTAGCGGCACTAAACCAAACTGATCACGATAAGAATAAAAGTTAATCGCTTAAAATTTATCATAATTCAGATAAAGACATTTAAATAATTTTAAGAAAGATCACAACTGGGTGAGCAAGTTTTATTTTTAAAATCTAACATTCAAGTTTAAAACGAGTTGCCGTTACGAGTGGAACTAAGTATAACGTGTGGTTTTGTGTTCCGAGAACATCCGAGAAGCGTTGCTCATCGGCCGTTCCGGCTGAAGTTTCATCCGTCGTTTAAGTTTAGTGTAACAAACTGTATACAGTTTGAATCGAACACAGCATAAGTTCTTCAACTTCGGATGTTGCCCACGCACGAGTATTTCGTCAGTTTCCGTAAGTATTGTCGCTATTATTATGGTTACCATGGCAACGATGCCGGCATTTTTTATTTCAAGTTTAGCATGCTACGGGAACCAGACAAGTGCTGCCTTCTGGTGCCGTTCATGGAAGCAGGTCTTAATTTCAACACGTTTTTAGAAAAGCATCACTACCTCCTAATCTACCCTGGGTGGACCTCTCACGCTCTGAGTATTTATACACCTATTCCAGAGGGACGTGCACATGCGCGCCTTGGGACTAGGGAGGTGGCGTTATGTTAGTTCAATTAAGTCTCTAGAGGGAAACAGCATTCGAGAATCAGGATACTAAAATTTACAGGAAATGTATATTTTTGTATGTATATTTTCTGCAATAGAAACGCAAAACTTAGAGGCAGACATACGTCACGATGAACTGAGGAAACATGACTTTGATCAGGCAAACTAATCAAAACGAAAGCTTGCCTGAACAAACTTTGACCTACCAAAATAAACTTGGCATGAACAAACTATGACTTCATGAGAATAAACTTTGACGTTATTTTTAAAGTTTTTACGCTTGTTTAAGGGCCATAAAATCAAATAGGCCTAACGGACGCGCACTTTTATTATCTTACATTTGGTGCTACTTTGTAGGAGCCCATCTTTGTAGGAGCCTTGTTTCAAGAGGAGCAGAGATACACACACATCGTATGTTTTAAATGACGTAGATAACAACTGATACATACTGTATGTTGCCAGTAAGGATCTTTGCGATTCCGATGATCCAGCGTATATATTTCTACGCCGTTATACGAACCGTCATAAGTAATATTAGCATCTGCGATTAAAAATATATGTTGTTACATCGGCAGTTAATGAGAAACCCGTTGTACATTTTTCAGAACGGGGTTCACATGTATTGTAACATGAGCTTTAAAAAGTACTGTCGGCTAACATGAGCCGCATTTCACGCTACACATTCTTTTATACTCGATTTTCGTTGAAGTTTGCAAAAATGTAGAAAAGAAAACTGTAAAATTTGCGCATCATGCTTTGTGAAAGTACTGCCAACTCTTCATGCAAGAATTCCATACCGTCAACAATTCCAATACAAACAACGCACAGACTTTCACTGAGTAAGAAAACCCCAGAAGGTGAAGTTGAAACATGATGGGTCGGCATTCACCTCTCATCGCTTGTGTGGTTAGGCTTTAACAAACTGCAAATACATCGTCTCAACCAGGTTATAAAAGCCATGAAGACGCATACATTTAGTATATGGATTGAGTTGAGCCATTTATGGGAGTGAAACGAAAAATTGTATTTCGGTACATTAAAAAAATTAAAAATTAAAAAATAATATCTACGCAGTATAAAACTGAAGCAGAGCACTAATACTAATTTGTAAATGAAACTAAGCGTCAATTGACATTAGTGTACGTTAGAAAATGTAACAGATTTTTCTCCTCCCCAAGGGAGGGGGGGGGGACTCGTTATTTGAGCAAATCCAAACAAAATGATAAGAAAGCAATTCAAAGAAAGCATAAGATTGAAAGCTGAATGACCCAGTCATAAAGAACAGTTCAAACATACACGAAAAACTGCCAATAACACTGCCATTTTGTTCAGCTATGAATTTTGAATAAATTTCTTCTTCAACAGATTCCATTTCACACAACCACGTGCGCTGAACATCGCAGAAATTTCTTTAATATTTTTTGGGAAAGCATAGTAAAATTTTGCTGCAAGATATAGTGTTTAGAAGTGGTGTATTCGTTATTTTGATACTTCAGGCCAAGGTAGCCTGTATAGGTAATGCGACTTGGGTGAAACTAGTACTTGATCTCAACGATTACCGCCAGAGGGTGCCTTCGTCAGGGAACCGGAGCTTATGTCACTAAAGCGTCGTCATGGAGGTCGAACCAAGTTTGTTTCGATAAAACAAAATGGTCGCAATTAGAAAATTTAATTGTTCGCTTTAAAAAATGTGTAGATCAGGTTACGAAGGTAAATTAATTTCAAGGTAGATTAGAATTGGCTGATCATGTTTTATTTTGTTAATCCAGCACTAAGTTTTTAATCGGGTTATAGTTACGAGTGAAGCCATGTGGGGCATCGGACAAAAATCTAATCAGAAAATCGTCTAATGGGATAATTGTCTAATATCTGCCTAAATAAAAAATCTGGAAAATCATCTAAACGGAACATCGTATTATAGATAATCATGCAATGGATAATCATCTAACTTGACAATAACATGGCTGCTGTTTCTAATGTTATATGTATAGCTGCAGCGAGCTTGGCAGAGCGAGGGAGGCAGGGATGTTAGACGATTTTCCATTATACGAATTCGGGTTAGACGATTTTCCATTATATTGCTATACTGTATACGATCTTCCAGTCATATGATTTTTCAGTTAGATAATTATCCCTCGTCCCAAGCCAAGTGTGACACTTGTGCGTGATTGAGTTTGCTGACCGAGCCACTTGAGGTGAATCTTCTTCCGTCATTCAAATTTCTTGTAACGAACTGAAGGCAATTTGAATCGAACACGGAATAAGTTTTTTTCCCACTTCAAATACTGCCTACGCAAGATTATTTCGTCAATTTACGAAGGTATTAACGCTGTTCCATGGTTGAATGATGCTATCGATGTCACCTTTTTTATTTCAAGTTTCCCGGCAGCTCCGATGTGTTTCCGTGTGTTACTTTTCAGGATGCAATTCAGCGGAATGTGAAAGAGAACCAGTTAGAGTAAGAAATAACTGCGTATGATACCTGATGGAATCTAGACAGCCTACCCCTTCAAGTTGTTTTTCGTGCAGTGCTAAATCTCTTCCAGTACAAGAAACGCACGGTTTGCGATATTCTGCCAACTAGGAGAGCCTGACACAATCCGCCCTCTGGTGCTGTTAATAAAAGCAGGTACTATTTTACCCACATTTTCGAGAATCTGCATTATGTACTTATCTACCATACTTTGGACTGTCAAACGAAGTAATTCGAGTCGTGTGTGATAATTTGTAACTTGACTAGCAGAAATGTTTAGTCCCATCTTTAAAATACTAAAAGCACCCCATAGACGTATAAGCATTCAGGAAGGGCCCTAAGCTGTCGCAGTGTTAAACATTTCCGTAAAATTACAGTACAAATACATAGTAATTTGTTTCCATCTCTTTCATACTGTAATGCTTTGCACAAGTGTTGCATTACACAAGTTACTGTTTGTTTAACATCGTCATTGCTGACGAATAATAGGTAACGAATAAGTTAAACAAAGAGAAATGAAGTAGGCACGAGTTTGTCATTTATGAAGTGAGGCCTTACAAAAAACACGTACAACACCGATTATGTAAGAGATATCCACTAGAAATTGGCGGTTAACCAGCGGTAATTGCTTTTTTGCGAGAAACGGGGCAGGCCAATGTCGAGTGGTAGGGGAAATATCACGAGCGCATAGCACAACTGATTTTCCCCCAGCCCCGAGACATTAGACTCCCCCATTTAGAGCAAATGATCTATGATCGCCAGTTACCCTATTTCTTAACGATATGTGTTTTAATGGTGACGTCGAGCTAACATGTTGAATTATTTGAGTTTTTAAAAGTATCATGTGTCCTAATTATTAATCTTTCTTCCGTTTTTGTTGACAAATATAATGAAAATAAGAATTTTATTTATACGTGAGACGTAACTATCTGAACGAAACTTCCTGTTAACAGGTGTCATTGTCGAATTTCGTGTTTTAGGTAAGGCCGCTTTTTTCTTATTTTAAGTATTTAAATAGGTTAATGTAAGGGACGTAAAACGTGCTACAAATTTTGGTTATAATTTTAGATACACTTTCATTTGTATAGATACAATTTCAATTTTAGATACACTTAGAAGTGCTAGTAGTCTAATTTTTGTAGTGGTAAACCCAGTCTTGCCTAGCTTGTGGAAGTCCACGTTTCACACAGTTTTTTTTTTTTTTTTGTTAATGTTTAGGTATGAAAAACATCGCCAGTCGCGAATATGCGAAGATATAAGTAGCAGCAACGTCGTGCACCTAAATTGCTCGATCGTAATGGCTGTTTCAGTGACCAACTAGTTGAGTTAAGGATTTTATAAATACATAAATTTACCAAGAGATTCTGGTTGAAATTGGGTTTTATCGCCCAACCGAAAATCTACACTACCTGTCTTTTGTATCATTCCCTTCCTCAAATGCGATTTGCCCCTAGGAAAAACTGTTGGCTTCCCTGTCGGTCTCGTAGCTTATCCTTCTGCGTATGCACACTGCAGGCCTCCTATAAAAGCACCAGCCTCAGACCCGGCTTCGTCTTTCTTCCCCCAGTTGGTACCACGACGCAGAGGGGAGATTGGGCGGGTAAAGGTAATTTATATTTCGGTTGGACAATAAAAACCAATTTCAACCTGGTAAATTGATGTTTTTATATGCCAACGAAAATATTATTACCTCACTTTTGTAGCATTACATCAGCCCTTGTCACCTATAGTGATGGGACCACGTTAACGGATACCCGTGCTATGAGCTGGCTGCCCCAGAATTAACGGACTCGGTGAACCTTAAGCAACGATGGAACCGGAACTGCGACGGAATTGTTCATCCGTCCAAGCAGGCCCAAGGTGCGATCGTGATGTGGAGAGACTGCAGTACAAACAGGGAAAAAGGAGGGTCCTCCGTCACTTTGGTCTGCAACCTGGTCACGTCATGGTCTATATCATTTGGTCGCATGAACGGCACCAGGTCGCCTTGATCATAAATTCACTTGGTCTGTATGAATATTCGATCTGGTGGAAAAAAAGTGGGCGTGCTGTTTATTGTTGCTTATAGGTACAGAGGCTGAGATTAGAAAAGCTATCATAACAAAACTGATAGTTCATATTACCTTATGGATGTGTGATGTCGTCTTCGGATCCATGTACCCAGCTGAAGTGTGAATAGTTTGATGATAAGATGCAGCTGAGGAGGTCAGGGTGGATAGAGCCAGCAGCTTACGACGATGGCGGGGAGGCTAATCAGCGGTCATAAAGTTAGTGAACACCTTTGAGGAAGCGAGGAAGTTGCTCAATTCGTTTGCCGTAGAAATGGCCTGTGCTTGGTTGTCCGAAAAAGGGGCATTGTGGACGTCTAATGGCAGTCCCTGATGCACATGCGCTTGTAAGATCACAAACTCGTGTGAGTTTATTGAAGCACTAACACTGGAAGAGATACGAAAGGGACCAGCATGAAACAGTTCCGAAGAGCCGGCGTCGCAGTGCGGCTCAAATCAATGTCGCCTGGCGTTTTAGTGTTATCTGCTGTAATTCGTGACGTGTGTTTGTTTCACTGTTTGCTTGCTTTCTTTCTGTTCTTGTCTTCTCTTTTTGTTTTTGAAGAATGTTGGCGACTAGCTGACAAGATAGTTCAGGTAACTTTGTAAGAACGAACGAGGGGACCAGTGAGTCGTGAAGTTGTCAAAACGGTAGGTAGGTCTAAAGAAGAAAGACATGGTAAAAACAGCAGTGTGGAACCAGCTCCTCAGTCTGGAAGTGCAAATGCGAAAAGAAGAAGTTGAGTCAATAAGGGTAGGGTCCGGACACCTAGGGCGACACCCGTAGCTTGGTGACGACATGCTTCGCAACGGATTGTCGTATTGAGTAGTTTGAAAATTGAGAAATTCCCAGAAACACAGGAAGAAAGGTGGGGGTGTCATCGAACTGCCACACATTGTAAGAACGTTTGCGAAGGAGCTGAAGGATGATGCGGTTAGCCAGGAATGAATAATGTCCTGAACAGGAGTCAAAGAATGAGGATCAGGCTGTGGCTGTGTCGAACCGTTTCGTGACGAAGGAGGGACCAGACTATGAAGAGATATCCCAGGCAGTATCGGGCTTTCGAGGTTGGAGAGACAGATTGACTACCATGAGGCACTGTGGCAGAGTGACCGTACAGGGACTGGAGGGTCTTGAATTTGAGCAGTGTTGAATAGTGGTAATGGCAATAGCCAATGTACTCTTTCTTTCACTATGATAATTTCCATTTTTAAAATGTGTTTCCCTTTGGTATAGCTGGTCCACTACAAAGACGTGTGTTTCGTTAGAAGCCTGGAGGAAATCCACAGTCGACGAGGGGGTTCTATTGGCCGCTCGGAGTTCACTGAATTCTGTGGAGAAGGAACGTGCCGTAGTCAAAAGAGAGGCGGTGTTGATGTCTAAGTGGGCGAAGTTGCCAGTGGAGAGTTCCAGGCCGCGAATAATGTTGGCACATAGTATTTCTGAAGAAGAGAACAATGTGCCTGACTGGAAAGAGGCTTCCGGAGTCACTTGGGGGCCCGAATTGTGATTAGGCGCCGTTGGGGTCGCTCGTACATGGTCGCAGGCGGTCGGATTATCAGCGCTTTAGACTTGTTGCTGTATGTGAGAAGTAGGGGTGCACTTGCTTCTGTTTACCAGGTTCCGATTCTTCGTGGGCAGACCTGCGATGTGTTTTAACCTACACCGAGACGTGAACGGAGAAGAAATGATGATGGCGAAGACCGTGTAGTTGGTGGGTCAATGGTAAGAAGTTTGATTGGAGAAACGTGAGGCGCAGTCTGCGGCGATGCAGGTGAAGACTTGCTTGCTGCAACAAACTTTTTTCGTGGCAAAGTGGTTTTCCCTGTACGAGGCTTGGAAGGTGAGCCAGTAGTGGTGGTGGCCGTCTGATTTGCTGTTCACAGTAAGAGTCCACCTGCCCATTGCTGGACGTTAAGGGCTGACCTGCCACGAGATCTCTTTTGTTGTTGGAGGATTTGGAGCCATTGTTTCTTTGAAATTGTCTTACAGATCGCACATTTCTTTGTATACCAATTGCAAGTACGATGGCATTCACACACTTGATGGGGATCAAAATGTTTTGGTGGCACAAGAAAACCAGTGCATCGACATCGTTCAGGACTCTCAGCACGATTGGAACCTAGGTTATCCATGGAAGACATTGCATCTTGATCATTTGTTCATCTTGCCGATTCGCAGCACGATTGGAACCTAGGTTATCCATGGAAGACATTGCATCTTGATCTTTTGTTCATCTTGCCGGTTCGAAAGGTCCTTGTTGTCAACAGGGGCCATGTCAATGACAGTTCAGTTGGAACGTACAAAGACAAAGCGTAAAACGAACCCCCCATAAGCCCTTGAACAAAAAAAGGTGCTGATTTTCGTGCCTAAACGACACGGAGTGCTGGGAATCCCCGAGCGTTGTGGGAGCCATCCGTGGACAGCTTAAAGAAGTGAGGCACCAGGATGCGCCGAGAGGAGGCTGAGAGACGATTGTTGGCAGTGTCTTGGCTATGAATTAGTCATATGGTGGCACAAGGGCCACTCAGAGATTTTTCTGCTGATCAGGGAGTTTGGCGCCTTTCTTGATGAGAATGAGTTAATGTAGTACGTTATTAAGGCTGTAGTCGCCCCTCCCCCTCCCCCCACTTTTTTGTGATCAGGTTGAGAGTAGCTGTATTGTGGGCTGGATCGAGTGAACCTATGGTTGTGGGGTGTCCTTGTTCATGTTATGGTGCTGACAAGGGCCGCCGTGTGTTTGTTAAAAGATGATCTAGCGATAGATTGGGCTCGGTTCAGCTGCTTTTCTTCTGACTTATTTATTTTTCTTAAATTCTTTGTTGATTTGTTTCTTATTATTATTCATTAATATTATATTTTTTTGTGGAAACATGAATAAAAGAGGAGTGCATATGCACTTTATTACAAAAGGAAGAATAGTCTTACAACAAAGTCATACGATGGCGAATGAACCAGAACGGAGGGTGGTGGTCCTGGCGCAATTGGTCAGGGACTGTATCAGTCCTGGTCACTGTTAAAGGGGCCGTGAAGGGGAGCTGGTGGCTTCCAGCAAAGGACGCATGAACCGAAGTGTCTATCTTAGGGCATTCACGCTGTTGGAGAAAGCGGAGAGAAGAGAGTGCTTGACTGTGATTGCTATCCTGGTTCGTCTTGGCTGAGACATGTTGGGTCCGGGCGTTCCTGGACAGGACCGTGGAGCAGGACTGGTAGAGTTAGTAGAGCAGTACAGGGTGTGATGTGTAGGGCAGTGGATGGCAAAGCCTTTGAAGAAGATGAAGGACGTAAAGCACAGGCTTTGCCTCGTGATGTGGGCCCCTGGTAGTCAGGAAATTCCAGCAATGTGGATTGAAGTTTTAAATAGG
This sequence comes from Lithobius niger, assembly GCA_023313725.1. NCBI lineage: Eukaryota > Metazoa > Arthropoda > Chilopoda > Lithobiomorpha > Lithobiidae > Lithobius > Lithobius niger. The sequence continues at coordinate 38,238 of JAHWFP010146670.1, forward strand.
ATCACAGGTGACTGTGGTCATAACGAAAGGAAGTCCGGCGAGCCAGCCGGTAACAATGCAGATGGGAGAGGCCTAGGCTGTGATCAGGGACTGGGCCAAGGTGACCCCGATGTATTTGGCCCTCTTTTGAAGCACAGAAGGCATTGCGAACCGACGGGTGGTGATACAGGTGGGACAAGAACAGCCGGACTTGGCCCAGGTGGTTCTGATGCACTAGTTCGTATTTCAAGGAACACGCACGGCGATGGAATTGATGAAGTCGGAGGTTTTATAGTGGTGCTCAAGTGTCGAGAGAGTGGTTGTCTTTGTGAGTCGCAGACAACCGTAACTGTGTGAGACTTGCTGAGCACCGGGTCCTGAAAGCGTGGAAAGGGCAGTCTGATGGACACTGGCGCTGATTGAAGTAGCGCATTGTGGTTTTCTGCTGGTAACTGAAGGTTGAGAAGTGTCCAACGAAAGGCGCCTTGGGACAGATGGCGAGAAGAGCCGTCTGGGAGAAGTGAGCCCATGAAATTAGATAAGGGCCGCAGAGTGGACATAATAAACGGTGTTTGCCCTATCCGACGAGGTGGGGCTGCTTGCGAACTCCGGGGTGGACGGGCGATTCTTTTCAAAGTTTCGTAGTGGGTGCTGGGCCAGAAGAGATCGCTCGAAATGGTGAACGGGAGCTTGCTGATGGGGCAGATGAACCAACCTAGTTCAAAGGTGATAGTGGCACCAGTGAAGAGGCAGGCACTACGTCAGAGGAATGGTCGACGGTCGTTGGTGCCAAGGGAGGAGTCGACATCACCAATGACCATAGGAGATTACATGGGTACCAATGTCCGATGAAGGAAGGTGGTGGTGAATGGAAGTGCCAAGGCCCACAACAAAACTAATATCCTAGTTGTGGAGACAGCGCGGTTGCACTGGTTCACTTGTTGGAAGGTTCAGGAGAAGCATACGACAGCAGCCACATGGCATGGTAGCCCTTGGAAGAAAGATGAAGCCAGGTCCAAGGCTAAAGCTTTTATAGGAAGCCTGCACCGTGCATGCGCAAAAGGATAAGCTACGAAACTGGCAGAGAAGCCAACAGTTTTTTCTTGGGGCAAATCACATTTGTGGAAGGGAATGCTACAGAAGAAAGGTAATGATATTTTTGTTGGCATATAAAAATAATTTTTTTGGTGTATTTACGTAAGTGTGACATAACATCGAGACATGTAGGAGCGACGAGGAGGTGAGATACGGATAATTTTAAATGAATTATCTCATTGCTACGTCGTTTGGGGGCCCCCCCCCCCACACACACACACGCACACAAACAGATACACACATACAGCTCAACAACAACAAAAACTTAGTTTTAGGCAACATTCGTAAGTGCTTACCAAAAATTGCGGTGATG
>JAHWFP010146674.1:0-12363 GCA_023313725.1 Lithobius niger
CCAAAAGTTCAGTGGACAATAACACTTCCGAAGTACAGGAAACTCATTTCAAGCTTAGTCAAACACGCCAAAGGTTAGCCAAGCTTCCCAAAAGTTCTTCCAAACTGCAGATGACTCTTTTCTCAAACAAACCAAAGGTCAAATTACATATGGTTTCTTTCCAGGGTTACTCAAACATACCAAAGGTGTGCAATGTTTCCTAAAGTTTCAATGGAACATATGCTGCCAAAGAGCAGACGAGTCCTTTGCAGGGCCAGTGTAGTTCCTCGATTAAGTGACAAACCCTGAAAGAAAGTCAGCTCTCAAATAAGCGGCGGGATGTAGCAGTTGCAACCACACGAATAATTTTTCGAAGCCTGGTACTCATTACTTTTGCAAGTGCTACGAGTACCAGGCTTCGAAAAATTATTCGCGTGGTTTTTATTAAGTGCACGGTCGATCTTTGCAAACGGATGGTAAAACTCGTGCGTGTGCTTCCTTCGACATGTTTCTTCTTTGTTGCAGATTTGCATTGCAGTTAATTGTGGGAAGCCAAATGCATAATAATGTTACAGCACATTGCATATTGTTGTATGATGGAAGGTCCCGAATAAAGAATTCTGGTCCGTGCACAATACATGCTAGTTATTTAGAAAAAATGAAGGACAAAGAGAAGACCTACGAAAACGAATGTTTGGATGAATCTTTGAGTTTTATTAATACCGTGTGTTGTCTTCCACAAACAAAAACAAATATACTATTTTTTTTTAATATCCAAAAGCTGAAGCACTTTGGAGGATGTCACTAAAACCAAAGAAACAAGACAATGATTTAAATCTTCAAAAATTAATTCTTCATTTCAGTAAGGAAATAGAACATGAAATTAATTTGATGTAGGCCTATTAAAAATTAGAATTTGTTTTTTGTTCTTACACCATAACCGGCCTTACCCAATCCCTACAATATCAGAGTATACTGAATCTGACTCGGCATGTCAACTAACCGGTAGAGTCAGAAATTTGGTTTACTTGCTGAACCTGTTTAGTATTACACTTTACGTTAAACATAATTGCATATTTAGTTGACTGGTGCTGTAAACTAATGAATGCTGTGCCTAAGAAAAGTGATATGACTCGAATGAGCATTGAGTTTTACATGTCACATAGACAATGAACATAATCGAGGAAACATGGAACTCAAACATACAGTACCAAAAGTGTGCCCAAATTTCATTGAACATAATAAGACTTCCAAAGTACAGATGAGTCCTTCCTTATATTATACCCAAGCATTCCAAAGACATGCCATGCATTCTAAACATCTAATGGAACACAGTACACACACTTCCAAAGTACCGATAGGTTCAGACATATCGAAGATGTGCTACTCTTTCCAAAAGTTCGCGAAAATTTCCAAGAGAACACTGTATCACTCCTTTTTGCCCACTATCCAAATACACCAGGAGGGCAAAACAGTTCTCAAAGTTTGCGAAACTTCTCAAGAAAACACTATTCCTGCTAATTGTTAGGCATCTTGCGAAGCAAAAAAAAACAACAATTTACTTCCAGTTAACCAGTCTACTAAGAATGGAAACACCTGCCTATGTTTGGTTAAGATTATAGGTCTTCACAGTGTAGATTATGTCACGTGTAGCGCTGCACCCAGTACAACAATTTTGTAATGGGCTCAACTGGGAGACACAACTGGTGCAGAACTACAGACTGTAAATAGGCGTACAGTTAGTGTAAGTGGAATTCCTGAAAGCCTAGACGTTCAAGTCCTAGTACGGCGTGTGGTATATGCTAATTGCTGAGGTCTGGTCGCCGTACCTCCTCAAAGACATTAACCATGTTAAGTCTGCAGAGACGTTTTCTTAAAAACAATCCCAGGACGAAGAGATTTTTTATATTCTGAACGTCTAAATATACTTCACCTTGGTACATTAGCGCTTCAACATCTAAAAGCAGATTTGCTACTTGAATACAAGATTCTACATCATCTACTACGAATTGAACTGCCGCTCTTTGACAAACATATAATAAAACCTGTGGTCACGACCTCAAATTGGTTCTCCGAAGGTGTAGACTTGACTGTAGGAAGCATTATTTCTCACATCAAATTGTTCCGGCTTGGAATTCCTTAAAGGTAGCAAGTGGTGTGTTCTTATTCGGTTGCTTCTTTTAAAATGTTCTTAGGCCAAGTGTACCTACGTCCACATTTGAAGCGACCTGAGCACTGATCTTTTAAACAAAATTTACAAAATTCCTTGACGAAATATCAAGATATACGGATCTCCTAGTTAATCACTTTTTAATGAAACTGCAGGCATTTTGTCATTTTTAAATTATACATTAACATTTTTAACGTGTAGTGAGTCACGTTATTGGGTGAGTCATAAGTGGTTGGAAAAACAACCAGATAATGTCAGATAATCGATTCTTCATGCTGTTTGCTTATCCAGATGGTGCTTGACCACCATGATTCTTTACCAGTAGCTCATATCTTCCTAGATCCTGCTCATGATCTATTGCAGTCGACGTTGCAATTATTTTTATTGTGAATTTACTTTATTAATTTTAGATTTTAAAGGTTGGAAAAAAAAACAGGTGGAGATAAATGTTAAAAGCAGTATCATGTAAAGACTCAGAGAAAACTTCCTTCATTAAACATACAATGGAAGGTAATCTTAGGCTGCAAGGAAGACCTTCATGCTATAGGAGTGGTTATCAAAAACATTAATGAATTTAGAGTACCATAGTTACTTTTATTACATATCATATTCAAATTCAGAATCGTGTTTGTGTAGTCGTATTCGAAAAATCGTCCAAAATCGTACTCGACTCTTTATGTAGGTAGTGTTCTGCGGTAAACCTAAAATACTTCCGACACATCAAACACCATTCAAAACGTGTATCCTCTTGAAACATGTCGATCGTCAGGATAATTTGAACCCAGACAGCTAACCTAACGTAGCTGGTTATCACCTATTTCTCTGTGTGCTCGAAGTTTTGTTAAATCCGATGCAACTTTATCGATTGTTCGACCTTTACTCAACCTGATGTTAAATCATCACTAATATTTCTTTGTTTTATTTCAGTTTCATACGAAAATCCCAGTCTCTTGTATCAGTGGCGAGAAAAGGACGGAGAGGCGCTCAGGCCCATGCCTGATTTGCACACGCTCAATGCTTACTTGATCAAGAATATGACAAGTATCTGCGATAAGGCCAATTGGCGAGGTAAGAATTTGCTAGTTGGACCTAAGAGGTAATATAATATTAAATGTGAAAAGTCTTCCCTAAAACTATGGTGTATTGCACATTGTAACGTAAGTAATCACAAACACACAAAAAGGAGTGTGCAGCCGCTTAGCGAAGAGTCCCAGTTTTAAGCATCGTTACGAGACAGAGATAAGTAAAGTTGACAATGGAAGTTTCATACGTGCATTTAGTTCTTTAAAAAAATGTACCTACAATTTTGTAAATTTTAAAATAATGGTAGCCTACCAATGGTCTAATTTTCTTTGTGTCAGCGAAAACTCAACGTTGCAGTGTCTGAGAAAAATAGTTTCTTAAACAGTGATTCCGACTTGATGTGTATTTCGAAATCAACACTGTCGCACTTTGTTACAACATGACGGAGGATCTGCGTTCACTGAACAGGAACATAAATTGCTTGCTGACATTGTAAATGAAATTATACCAGTAATAAGAGAAATTAACAGAAAGTGAATTATTTTCTTTAAGTTCAAAAAAAGAGAAACAATGCCCAAGTTAATAGATGCACAAGTAAACCCAGATGCTATGACGAACGTTTGTTTGCTTTAAGTGTATTGATATGACACTCATGGACACTGCTGTTTTGGGAAATTTTATTTAACTTCATAATAAAATGGTTGCCGTCCTAAGATATAGATGAAATGGAAAATGGGAGGGCTCAAGGGCCGCTAAAACCAGTCCCGAGGTTAAAATCACTTGTGGGGAAATTTCTAAAATTCCCAAGTTTCGATAACAACAAAATTATGCCTATGTCTGAAGTGCGGCTACAAAAAAAATGTTAAGGGGTTAAGAGGGGTTAAGTTAAAAGCGATTAAATGTAAGGGGTTACAGGAATGGTTAAAAAAATACGTTTTGTACAGTTAAAATTATACTCCTGCTTGACGCATAAAACTAATAAAACACTGGTAGCGTACCTAATATTTCAGACTAATTCCAGTCTTGGCTCCATTATTAAAGATATCTTTAAAAAAAAGGAATTTTTTATTTCTTTGCTATTGGAGCCAACTCTGAAGTTGTTCTGAATGTTAGGTACCAGTGTTTTTAACCGTTTTATGCGTCGAGCTTGAATGTCATTTTAACTGTAAAGCCAACAGAAGAATTATTCTCTGTGCTCTAATTAAAAGATCCACCCTGTCACTATGTTGCATCATCCCAAGAAAAAAGAGCATTTGCAACAATTACTTTAGTTTGGCTAAGGGATCCCGCGCACTGAGCGGCCAGGTCGCGCGTCCAGTGGTCGTCGCGGCCAAGAAACATGACGACGAGCCGCGCGGCCACGTCCGTTTTTCATTAATAATTTCGATCACGTGATGAAAAATGAACTCGACGGAAGTATGGGCGCCCTGTGATCGCCTGCATGCAGCCTGGGATAAGTGGGCGCCGTGACTGGCTGGCCGTTGTGGCCAAGTGCGTGTTGATACATGTTACTATAAGCATTCTCGTTGGCCGCAGCGACCGCCGTGTGTGTTGGGGCCCTAAATGTAACACAACCTTTCCTACTCTGACAGGAAAGCCAACATTTAGTGCAATGGACTTAAGAACCATTAACAAGCCAATTGCCCCAGAATATTTCCAGATTTTAATGCATAAATCCAGTAAATATTAGATTTAAAATTCAGGACATCCAATAGTGAACTGACATATGCTCTTGAGTCCAAGAATCCCTCAAGAGGACACTTACAAGCCAGGATAAAAAGAAAGCCCTTAGAACAATGACGCCCCCCCCCCCCCCGAGAAAGTGAGCAAGCACAGTATAGTGGCCACCATCCTCGTCACCAATGTATGTGAATTGCGGTTTGAGTTCCGCGACTGACGTATGAGACATGAAAATTTTTTTTTTAATTAAAAAAAGATCATTTGGGAATCAAGAGTTTAAACTCATTGATGCACTATGCTGAAATCACCCAAAGTCGGTTTAGGTTTTTAGACCCAACCCATCATTTATTTTATTTTATTTTTATTAATATGTTATCAAACCTTAACACAGAAGACGCCACTATAAGTGATCGTATAGCCGATTTGGGTTTGAGAGCTCTATCTGATGGAATTAATCTGGTCGGTATCTGGAAAGGGCGCCCTGGCACAGTACATGCCAGTCAGTTATAGCTAGGGTTGTGTGGGAAGATACCAGCCTCATTCAATAGCTATTGGAACTATTCTGGACATTATCTCGGCCTCTTGCAGAAAGTGGTGGTTTCCCCGGTTCGAATCAAGTTTCCTCTCCCTGTAATGGACTGCTTTTTCTTTCTGAAAATCTAGCAAGATTCAAAATTAAGCCGGATAATCTATACAAGCTTAAATTTGCCGCAGATGACAAAGGCTCCAATAAATTAATTAAAAGAATAAAGAAATCATGCAGCTACCTGAAATTGCTCTTCAGTCATATGTATATCTAACCTGAAATTCTTCTTCAGTCATATATCTAACATAAAATTGCTCTTCAATCACACAATATCTAACATAAAATTGCTCTTCAGTTATATATGTAACCTGAAATTGCTCTTCAGTCATATATCTGACATGAAATTGCTCTTCAGTTATATATCTAACCTGAAATTGTTCTTTAGTCATATATCTATTATGAAATTGCTCTTCAATCATATATCTAACCTGAAATTGTTCATCAGTCATATATCTAACCTGAAATTGCTCTTCAGTCATATATCTGACATGAAATTGTTCTTCAGTCATATATCTAACATGAAATCGCTCTTCAGCCATATGCATGAAACTGCTCTTCAGTCATATATCTAACATGAAATTGCTCTTCTGTCATATACCTGACCTGAAATTGCTGTTCAGTCATATATCTACCTTGAATACTGTTTTGAATGAATCCGTATCACAGAAGAAATTGCAACGCAAGAAGAAAATGTGTGACTAGGAGTAGAAGTTAGTCCAGAAATTATGAACCGATGGACCTCTGGATAGCCTGTCCGATTGCAGACCAGTCTGTCATCTACCCAGTTACAGAAATAAATAGACTTTAATCGCTGTAAATAATAGAAAGGTGAACTGGAAATAAGCCATTAGTGAAAATTACACATCATGAAAAAAATGTAGCATAGAAAGCCACCTTTTCTCACTTACGCTTCATTCAAGTGGTATGACCAGGTCTTGAACCGGCCAACCAGTTCATCACCATGCCACTACCATACCGCCTTTGCTGATACTGCCAGCGGCAAGTGGCAATATTGGTAAAGGCGGCGTGGTAGTGGTGCGGTGAAGGACTGGTTCGCCGGTTTGAATCCGCCTCACATTACTTTAAAGAAGCGCAAGTGCATAGGTGGCTTGCTATACTACTTTATTTCTAGTGTATAATCTTCTCTGATGGCTTATTTCCAATTTTACCTTTGTACCAGCCTTAGGCCTATCCCATTCGTGCGTGTAAGAAATTAAACTCGTTTAAGCGAACCAGTCCGAGTTAGCTATTTTAACGAAACGCGTTCTGAACTCTTGTCAGAATAGTTTTTTAAGCTGAATGAATTCTGAAATGTCACAGAGGCTAAGGAATGAATCGGAGTGCTGCAACATTTTGTCTCTAGGGGACTCGAAATAAACCAAAAAACGGAAATGAAACTGTCTTGTAATCAAACAAACTAATAAATACTGCCGCAACGTCGGACGAAAACTAGAAAAGGGGAAGTATGCAAAACAATATAACGGGATGACGGCAGATCAGTGAAAGGCACACATGTGATGAAAGCAACATTTTTGTTTCTTGTCAAGGGTTTACAATTCCAAGAAGAAATTTGAATCCCGGAATTTCTGGATTTGAAAAGATGTTTTAACAGCTGCCAAGCGCTTTCATCTATTAAGACGTGATCTGGGCTAAAAAACAGAGATAAAGAAATGCAAATAAATATATTTCAAAGCATCAAAGTATAAATGCACTCTTCCATATTCTGTATGCATACCATTATTGTAAAGCAATACCTACTATTTATCATGTGAAGTACACATCATACTTGTCCGCAATATTGGTATGTATACAGAATACGGGAGAGTGTGTAATACTTTGAATAAGATGTTTATTTCGGTTTATTTATCTCGTTTTTAGCCTTCATGATGTCTTATTAGGTGAAAGTGCTTGGCTGTATTAAATTAGTAGGTGTCTGTGGCTAAAACGTCTTTTCATTTTAAACTTCAAGACATCATAAACAAATTTTAACTTATGAGTGATTTAGAAAAAAATTATTTAGTGCAAAAATTAAGTTATGGCATTGTGAAAGTAGTAAGTAAAACATGTGTAACGTGCAATTTATTTGGCAAAATGCAATTTATTTGGCAAAAGTTAAGAGTACAGTTCACTCGTACTGACTAGTACGGCAGCTGGCCTCTTGGAGTTGTAGAAGCAAAAGTAAATTCGTAAATAATATGTTACTACACACGGTCAAAGCGGTGTAAGTGTTGTTTTGGCGATTATTTGTTGTTGTTCCAGTTGGCAGTAGGCTACTTGCATGGGTTGAGTGAATGACGTTCATGTCGTGTGTGGCAAGTTCGTGCTGCCATGCAGCGGGCAGGTTGAAAAATGCGAATGGCAACTGAAACTGTTAATAGTGCTTTAAAACTTTAAAACTGCCAACAGTGTTTTTTTCTGTATTAACAGCAGCTGACGGTAGCCTCGTGAATGAGCAAATGCGATTCACCAACAATTCTAGTACTACGTAAAGCAACACGATGAAACGAAAAACTGGTTTAATGATTTTTGTATTTGTAAGATTTGATGAGATTCAGAATCTCTGAAAGTGGAACATTTAGGCTGTGCTGTGCGTAAAGAGTACGGATTCGAATCTATTCTGTAGAAGTATCAGCTGATTTTTCAATTTATTTAAGGGGCCATTCAAAAACCACTTGGTCGGCCAAGGGGTGGGGGGGGGTCGGCTTTCGGCCACAAGTAACCACAATGGGGGAGGGGGGATTTCCAAGTAAACCACGTAGCTATTGCATTGAAGGGAAAGCCTTTATCTCCAATGGATTGGTGATTTACCCTACAAGAGTCTACGCATAGCATCTCACACAGCCTTACATTGTTCTTATATTGTTTCTACATATTGACCTTAACGCCTCTGCCCCAGTCAACCAAACTGAATTTCCCGCATAGTGGTGAAGATACCGCGGCTTGTCATAAAAGTCTTCAACACCCTAAGACTGTGTTTCCCTTACTCGTACTAAATTCATTTAAATAGTGTGCGGCTAAAATGTCGAGACCTTCACTGGGATAATTGAATGCAGTGATGGCCTACGTAATAATGAACGTACTAGGTCGCAATTTTCTACTTTTCGTCTGTTGCAATCTCGGATGAAGTTTAGTCTAGCGGTCATTGCAGATCGCCAAAAAAATTGGTGAAAATATTTCACACGATGAATCAGACAGCTGCGTTTATTAAAAGCAAAAGTGGAGTACGGGGGGACTTTGTTGGGTTTCTCATGTCGAACACTATCAAAATTTACCAAATTTGGTATGGTACAATAACACACATTTTATACGAAGTGGTACCGCATTTGTAGAAAACACATTAAGATGTATTTTTTTTTGAGAGGGTGGGTCCAAAATCTGGCCACAGATGACCCCACAGGGGGGAGGGGGGGTTAAAAATGGCATCAAAAGCGGCCACGTGGTTTTTGAATGGCCCCTAATCCGTTAAACAGTGGTGGTGGGCCTATGCCAGATAAATTAGATGAAAAAATGATGAAAAGTAGAAAAAAATAACATAAAGCTAAAAATTGGCACATGTATCCAGGAAGCATACCTGAATAACATACCAAAAGTCACCAACAATCCTACTTCTGCTTCCGGCCGCCATCTTGGAAAATGGCCACCAGAAAATGCACTTTCAGCTACATCTGGAGTCCTTGCATTGCTAAGAAAAAATGTAATAAGACAAAACATGTAGGAAATTACATTTCTAACAGATTTGGTCCTATTCATTTTCCTTGTAGAATGAACAGTTCTTTTGGAAATTTTCAACATACATGTTCGTATTACCGGCGCATTGACTCCATTTCTTATTTATTGAGTAAAACAAACAGCAACGCTACCGCAAAATCAGACAATTTGTATTGTAAGGTTTAAGACGCTGAAAAAGAATATTTTCTACATAGTAAAGCAGTACTTATGAAACAAAATAAATTTCCGTGGCAGCAATTAATTAAGTCATCATTGTCGGGCATTTTGCTACGGCACAGAGTTCATCATTGTCGGGCATTTTGCTACGGCACAGAGTTCATCATCGCTATCTTGCTGCGGTGCCAAGTTCATCGCTATCTTTAAGTATAACAGACAATTGATTAGTACAACTATACGCAACAAATGTTTGGCATGAATTACCTTGCTTCGAACTGTTATTTTCGTCGGCCGATGAAGTATGCTGATGAAGTCGGCCACCAAAGTGCTGTCTTCCGGCCGCCAAGTTGACATTCTTGAGCATTGGGCATCCAATACCACAGCACTGCCCACACATTAAAGAGCATTACATGCCACTCTTTACACATGTGCAGGTCTTTGCAGTAGACCTTGCAATTGCAGCACACAAAAAAAAACATTAGTGCAGTTGGGGTGAAGCAGTTATTTTCCAGCCCCTTCTCCAAGTTGGTTTATACAAGTTGGTTGCTCTAGGGAACATTAGTGATTGTATTTTGGTTCTGCATGCTACCCCTGGATGTGTAGTACGTCTGCTCGATTCAGACGAGGGAAGAAAAAAGCCTTTAAGTTGCCGATTAAGAATAAAGATTTGTGTCAAACTGTTTGAATTTTTTTTACCAGTAAAATGCAAGCCGAAAGGTTATTGTATCCACATGAGAACACTTTTTGTTGAAACTCTACAGAGCACCAATGGCTTATTGTCACATTAGACAGACACCAGGCATATCAAACGACTGACAAAACAGAAAATTTATCGAAAAGTGTGAATTTGCAACACTTGCTCATGCCAGTGAAGTGTTGCAACCTCATTCACTCATCAGGTTCAGCAGTGGCTTGTAAGGGATCTCCCAGATGTAGAATGGGGCTGGAAGTTGAGGTCGAGAATCTCTAACCGGATCTCACCCATCAGCTCCAGGTAACGGAATGCGTGTATTGTACTGCAATTGTAAGGTTGACTACACAAACACACACACGTGTGTAAAGAGTGGGAATGCTCTTCATACAATGCTCTTCCATGTCCTGCCATGGGAATTGGATGAACCACTGCTCAAGAATGCCAAATTGGTGACACTGAAAACGGCACTTTGTTTGACGTATACGACCATCCTGTTTCATCAGATGAAGAAAATAATATGTCGAACCAAGCTAATTCATTCCAAACATGTATTGCATACAATTGTACTAATCTGCTGTTTGTTTTGCTTAAAGAGAGCGATGATGAACGCTGCCCCATAGCAAGATGGCGATGATGAACTCTGTACAGTAGTAATATGTTTGACCATGATGACTACCAATGACTTGGTGTCATGAAAATTTATTTCGTTTCGTAAAACTGGTGGCATGTGAGGTTCAGTGTATGTTTGTGAATATCTAACTTTCCATCCTGTTAATAGAGCAGTGCCTGCACTAACGCCATACGAGGCTGGCATCTGGAGCCAGTCGTAGAGCTAGTCGCAAGAGGCACTGTTACAAATGGAAGTAAAATACAACGGTGTCTTTAGTCAAGCTGATGCTGTGACAGCAGATTCTTAGGCCTAGAAAACGTTGTTTTTGTTCAATCCCATATGGTGCAATACCTTTTACGGCTATAAAAGGGCAAGAAAAATATCACTTGTAGAAAATTGCAGCAACTGCCAAAAATACAAAAAAAAAATAGGATTTTTTCAGGTCCAAGAAGAAATCTGCTTTTACAGCTGTGGCCTGACAAATTAAGCTAATGTTTTTACCTCTGCCAGGGTTCTACTATAGTACCAGCCGGATCTTGGATGAAAAATAGCATACAAGACTGGGTTAGACAATATGGCTGCCGAAAGTGCCGCTGATACAATTGATTTGTCTTGTTGCCGCTTTTTGTTAACCGAGGGTGACCCCATCCGTACAAAACTGCTGCCTTCCTTGAAACACTTTACGGATAAACGAACATGTCGCTATTTACTGAAGAGCTGTGTACAGTAAATAGCTGTCGAGAAATTTAATAGCTTTCTGGAAAAAAATACGGAAATTTATTTAATTGTATGTTTAAGCTATTTTCCGGGTGATACTGGAATTAAGTTAGTGAATTGCTAAGCTTTTTAGCAGTTGCCACTATTTGGCTGTAGATGGCGGGGCACACCGTACAAAAAAATCGCCGATGCGATTGCTCGGCCAATTCCCAAACCAACTTCGAAGAAATGAAATGGACCACTCGTTGCGGCTATTTGTCTACCCCCTCCCCCCTAATATTGGTATAGGTCGGTCAGATAGTGTACTGGTCATGCCCTGCATATATCCAGTGCACCTTGTAGTTATCTCAATGACCTGCTCCGGATGCTAGCCTGGCATTATTTTTGCTGCTGTGTGCAAAAAATTCAACGTATTTTAGTATAACCTTTGTGTTAATATTCTCTTTTTTTTTTCTTTCTAGGGAACTTCAGCTGCTTGATGGTAGAGTTGACGTTCACTCGCGATAAATCTTTTTACTTTAGTACGGTTTTCATTCCGGGTATGCTCCTCGTGACGAGCTCGTTCATCACGTTCTGGCTGGAGTGGAACGCTGTTCCCGGCCGAGTCATGCTTGGCGTCACCACGATGCTCAATTTCTTCACCATGTCCAACAACTTTCGGTCCAATCTTCCCGTGGTGTCCAATCTAACGGCCATGAACGTGTGGGACGGAGTCTGCATGTGTTTCATATACGCGTCGCTACTCGAGTTTGTCACCGTCAACTACCTGGCCCGGAAGAAGCCTCGGAGCGCCCGGTTCGTCGCAGCCGCTACCGCCACGGCTACGGCCACGGCGCTGTCTGCGGTAAGTATACGTACCTGAATTTTCATCAAGAGATCTGTAAACACAAACACTGATGGGGGCGAGGGGTAATCGTCTACTGGAAAATCGTATAATTGGAAGAACGTATACAGTATGATAGTATAATGGAAAAAGACGGACAGCCAAAGGCTCAACAAGAGTTAAATAAATACAGATG
>JAHWFP010146675.1:0-11442 GCA_023313725.1 Lithobius niger
TATCTACATATATAATACGGAGCAGGCGCCCAAGTCACCGGCGACGCCATTCCATCGTACAATCAAGTACCCCACGTTGTAGTGCCATCTGTTGACGAGATTCGCCTTTAAATTCGGGTTGGGACACTTTTCCAATGTCTTTGAACAGATGGCGCTACTTACCAAACCTGCCATGTTGCCGTCTCTTGACGGCCTTGGACTACAAGTTCGGGTTATAACAAGTTCGGGTTTTCCAACGTCTTTGGAAAGTCGCCACTTACCCGACCTGCCGCACCGTTTTGGGCTTCGTTTTTTTGGTATTGTTGTGGTACCAAAGCGGCCAACAAAGTTTTAGTCGCGTGGACTGTGCCATTGTCGGCGTTTGAGCTAAAAAAAAACAAAAAAACGACCCGTGTCTACTTAACTAGACAACTTTAAACCAAACGACGATTGGTTCTTAATTTCGAATGGACCTCGGAATTGGCAGCCTGATACGATGGAAAGGCGCATTCCTTTCCTAAATATTCACTTACAGAAAGGAGTTGAATTGTTTTTAAGTGGGCGGCAACAATCGTTGCTTGCAACTATGTCACCATGCACAGTACCGAGGTGAATTGTTATGGAGTAAAAAGCACGGTAATAGATTATGTAAAAGTAAACCAAGCAGTGCTTTTTTTTATGTAGCACTGCTTGGTTTGCCTTCACATTAAGAGGTGAATTGTTTCAAAGGATTTACTTAGACATGGGATAACTTGCTTACTGAATACTGGATTTCTCGGGTTTTTTTTAGCCTTCAGTCAAACATATGCATGCGACTTTTCCGGGGCTGCACCAAAAGAGAAATGTCACGGGGCGGCGTTTTCGAGGGGGTGCGGGAGAGCGTACCAGGGCAAGTCCGTGTGGGGGGCAATGTGCGGTACTAAAGTGAATTGTTTCAAAGGATTAACTTAAACATGGGATTACTTGCTTACTGAATGCTGGATTTCTCAGTGATAGGTTTTTTTTTAGCCTTCAGTCAAACACACGACCTTTCCGGGGCTGCACGAAAGAGAGAATGTCACGGGGTGACGTTTTCGGGGAGGAGGAGGCGGGCAAGCGTGTATGGGCAACACGTATGCGAATCGGGGGAGGGGGCAGGAATGTGGGGATTAGGGGTTAACGTAATTGTGGGGGAGAGGGCATATGTGGGAGCCATTCACTTGGTCGGTCTTCGGTTTGATAAATTTAAAACCAAACATGGAGGGAGCCGGGGGAGGGTGAAAGGCCGCAACATGCGCACGGGCACAACTAGTGTTTCTATAAAACCAATACAAATCGTATTTTCAATGCCAAAAATAGTTCGGACCAGTCGTTTCATATTTGGCAGCATGGGGTCGCAATCCAGGACGAGAGATGGAACATGTGAGGTGATATTACGAGTCCTTCTTTACTTCGCTTCAGTATTAGATTGTAGGTGGTAGGAAACTGAAGAGGACAAAGATTACCCTAAAAAGGAAGGGCTCCGTATGCCATTTCACAATTGTTTTGGACTTTTTTTTTGAAAATTAAATCAAAAGTCGATAGTTTTTGCTAGATAGTTTACGAAGCGCACAGTCAGCATCAAGACAGGCCTCGTGAGCTTTTTTGGTCTGGAAAAGAAAGGGAAAAAATGGTCCGACTGGGACGCGAACCCAGGACTTTCAGCGTATTAGCTATGCCAGGCGCTCGAATCAATGCATTACCGGGGGTGGACTCTGGCTTCAGTTCCATCATGACTTAGAACTGATTCAACCGTTCCGAGTTGTAACCTAAAGGCCACGAACGTGCGAAGAGATATATGAAAAATACTTGCTTTCTAGCGACTACAGAATAATGCGTGTAGTAACAAGAGCAATTTTGATTTCTTGTCTATGGCAAGACTGTTTAGAATCATATTGCACACTAATTTTCATGCCTATTAAACCAAGGAGAAATTAGGCTAGAATTTGTTTGTTTTATTTTTTTTGTTTGCTCAAATTTTTGCTGATTGTGCAGGAAAAAAACACTTTCATTTTTTTCTATTTTATTTTTGTGCGGTGAAATCACTAAGGTTTGTTAACGTTTTCCGGTATTGTCCGATCAACCTTGTGTAAATTATTTCTTTAAGTAGGCCTATTTAAGGCCGATCAGGTATGCGTGATGCAGTATAGGATTAAAGTACGGTGGTTTGTGAATTATTCCGCTTGAAAATGCTTCATTGGAACAATCAGTTTCTTTGTTGGTTTTTAACTTTTAACTCTAAATATAGGCATCAACAAAGGCCTGAAACAAAGAACTATTTTGCTGGGTTATTTACGGGTAAGTCTTTCGTAAGAAAGACAATTACACGAAATGTGCTTTAGCAGGTGGCTGCTAAAAAAAATGTAGGCTGACCATCACTTTTAATCCACCTGTAAGTTACAAAATAATTCTTTCCAGCCTGAGGGTTTAATCATTTCGTCGTTTGTAGCCAACTTCGAATCTAGATTTGAACCTTATTGATTCAGGACAATGTCGTGTTGCGTGCGTGCGAGTCTTGGAAGTGGAGGAAAGAGAGAGAGAGAGAGGGGGGGGGGGTGAGACGCTTGCCACCAACGACTTCTCCAAGATCGGTCTCATACCTGCCAAACGACTTGAAATTCGGTACAATAATGTTAAGTTCCCAGACTTATAAACAAGTAATCGGAAATCCTAGTTTTCCTTATAAAAATCGTGTAACTGCCGCCATCACAACAACCCTCTCCCAAAAAGCGGGACAGAAATGGATTCATACTTTTTTTCCGCGTTAAGACGCAGATTATTCATTTGTTTTCGGTAGTTTTTGCACCGTTATTTTCTAGTGCTGTCCTCCAAAAGAGAAAACATGTCACCGCTGCTTTCATCTAGGATGGTAGCTAAAACCAAAGCAGGCTATCAGGTTAATACAACCATGCAGTGGATAGCATGCAAGTCCAAGATACGACGATGCTTGAGCTCCATCGCCATGGCTCTAGGTTGGGCTTCGCTGCACAGCTCTATCTACCGTCCCTGAAAGTAGCTGCATCTACCGTCCCTATTAGTCGTAGCTGTCTTGGTTGGTTGGCTGTATTGGCTACGTTTGCAGTTTAAATTAAGCCGAAAATTTATTCAACATTCTGCCAAAACCGTTGTGTGGTATAAATAATAATGGACACGCCATTAAAAAAAAAAAACATTTTTGAAGAAGGAAAGGAAAGTCATACTTTTTACGTTATTCCAAGTATCGTTTTTACGCCCCCTCGAACATTTTTTGGGGGGCAATTGCCCACCCTGCCCCCCCGGTAGCTACGGCCCTGTAACGAACTGCGTCCCTTTTATGGTTTGAAGCATAGGGATGCAACGGGGATGGCTTGTAAGTACGAAAATATTGTCATAACCAATTAACCATTGTTAGTATTGTCGGCATCGTCTATCATTGGACGGACAAAGTTCGGACAATGACAACGTGTGTACTGTCGTGCGTGCCTAGACACAGACTAGTGTAGCACGATAAATCTAAACAACGTTGCCAAAGAAATTGTATTCACGTCCAATTCACGAAAAATAAACAAACTGTAAAACCATAGTAAAATAAACAAAGCCAAAAACTGGTGAAAAAGCTACCAAGTTGAGAGTGGTTCGGCCCTTCAAAGGAGTGATATCAACACACCAAAAGCAACGAAATAAAACAAATTACAACAAAATTAAAACCAAACCAAAAACCTATAAAGAGGTGACTAAGTTGAGAATGGTTCGGCCTCTAGCGAAAGGTAGTGGCAAAGTGTTGAAAACCAATTTCTAGTTGACGTGTCACTTTACTACACATCTGCACGGTAGTAGAGTTAAGTCTAATACACAATTTTAATAAAAGGACTGATATATCAAAAACCAAAACTGGTAAAAGGGGCCGCCAAGTTCCGAATGGTTTGGCCTTTCAAAGGAGTGATATCAACACACCGAATAATATTTTGGACGTTAAATGAAACTTGAACATCACTACCAAAAGTAGCAATATTCTAGATTTCGCGGTGCGATTAACTTGGCGAATGTTTTGGTGTGTTGATATCACTCCTTTGAAGGGCCAAACCATTCGGAACTTGGCAGCCCCTTTTACCAGTTTTGGTTTTTGATATCTTTTTTACCACCAACACCCTCTTCCAAAAGTTTCATTTTTACAGCTGTTATACCCCAGCTTATGT
Organism: Lithobius niger; assembly: GCA_023313725.1. Taxonomy (NCBI): domain Eukaryota; kingdom Metazoa; phylum Arthropoda; class Chilopoda; order Lithobiomorpha; family Lithobiidae; genus Lithobius; species Lithobius niger. The sequence continues at coordinate 4,173 of JAHWFP010146675.1, forward strand.
TTGGCATGGAATGAAGAAAGAAGAACTTCCGTTTGGGTGGGGTAACGGCAGACATGAACTTTATTATGACACTGACATTACGTTTTCTGAATGCAAAACGAGTAGCAACTCTTATTTACATGTAGGATGAAATAAAATAATAAATAAAATACTTTACCGGCCTACCGGTTTTATTTCGATGTTATAGCAACAATCTTATGGTTTGGTTTTAATTTTGTTGGAATTTGTTTTATTTAGTTAGTTTTGGTGTGTTGGTATCACTCCTTTGAAGGGCCAAACCACTCAACTTGGTGGTCTCTTTACCAGTTTTGGGCTTTGTTTATTTTGCTTTGTCTTTACAGTTTCTATATTTTTCGTGAATTGGACGTGAATACAATTTCTTTGGCAATGTTGTTTCAATTTATCGTAATAAACTAGTGTGTGTCTAAGCACGCACGTCAGTATACACGTTGTCATTGTCCGAACTTTGGCCGTCCAATGAGAGACGATGCCGACAATACTAACAATGGTTATAACAATATTTTCGTACTTACGTGCCTTCCCACGCCATCCCCGTTACACCCCCAGGCTCCAAACCATAAAAGGTACGCAGTTCGTATCGTACTGCACCCATTCGTCCAATTTCATAGCTGGTAGCCTTCCCTTATCTCGGTATCGATGAATAATCACCCCGGGAATTGACATGGGGATGAGCGGACTAGAAGAATTAGAAGAAACTAGAAACACATTTGCAACGTTATTGAGGGTCAAATTTTGCATTGAAAAACACTTAGCTGACACTCCTACACAAGTTAATTTTTGTCAGGTGGGTCATTGCTTGCTATTTTATCACAATTTAACCTTTTGTGCCGCATTATTATTTTTTCCCAAGTACCTGAAATGCGTCCAACTATGCTTCAGGATATTAGACACTGACGCTATGACGTCGCGCTACAATGGTTTACAACCATGACAATTGAAATGATGTGATGTTTGTTATGATGTTCGTTGCCTAACTTGGCGCGACACACTAGTGTGTGTTCAGATCAACACATAGTCAGTTCGAAGCACTTACTAGGCAAGAGTGAACTACTACATGCTATCATAATTCTTAAAGCCATGGGAACAGATTAATATCACACGTAATATCCCAAGAGCTAAGTAAATTATTTATAATTTTTTATTTGGTCCTTATAAACTCACATTAAGTGTGAGCACTAGAGAAATTATCTGCCAGTAAGTAGCACGAGTGAGTTTAATGGGCAAATAATTTGGTAATTTCCAGTAGCTCATGCAGTATTTAGTTTGAGAATTTCTTGTTACTTTTCATTATTCTGCAATCTAAAATTATGTAGAATTAATAATTTAATTTTATTTTTTCAGAATTTATTAATTATGATTAAGCACAATTAATAATTATTATTTAGACGATTTGTTGATATATTTTTATAACAAAACAGCACTCAGAATTTGTCAATAGGATAGGTGATCGGTTAGCTGTTAGAACTAACGATGTAACAAGCTTTTTCACGCTGTATCCGGTTGTGTGACGACTGGTGTTGGTAGGCAATGCTAACAGCATCGTCCACAGGGCACATGCAAATTTTGGCCATGATTGGACCACTTTAAATAATACCCAGCGTGTTTCGAAAGAAAGGACTTCAGGATTGTTTACAGCAGGAAAATACATATTTTTATTTGAAATTAATGCAACAAACGTTTTGTAACGTGTCAACATTCTAACGTTTTAAGCCACTTCCTCCAAGAGGAAGGTGGTGTCTATTTCAAATAGTTCCTGCCATGTTTTGCATAACAGTGCGTTGAACAAAGAAAGATAAAAGATGTTCTCCGATTTAATTTTAGCCAATAAACTCCAAAATACCAGGATTACCTGGTTGATTTTGGTTTCTATTGCCTGTTAAAAATATCCATTACCTTATTTAATAGCATTCTCCTTCTCAATGCTGTTCAATACTAGAGAAAAAACAAAGTCCTTCCGGTTCGCTACCTACTGCGCATATCTACTGCGCAGCCTCCATCGTATATAAGCCGAAGCGGAGCAGTAGAGCTCGCCTTTTCAACGCCTCTATTGTGCCCAAATGGCGACTAGAGGGGAGGAGGGCGGGAAGCAAGGTAATGCATATTTTCAACAGGCAATAGAAACCAAAATCAACCAGGTAATACTGATATTTTGGAGTTTCTAGTTGCCTTGAAAATATCCATTACCTTATTTAATAGCATTCCCATAGACTTCGTCAAGGCGGCGGGCGCCATTTGACAGGAGTCCCCTCAGGTAGCGACCGGTTTCCTTCACAGAAGGGCAGCAATGAATGGCCCGATACGGTATAAACCCTCCGCTTGATGAGACATGTCTCGGAGGTAATGGGACGTGAAGACAGTGGGCCCAGGAAGTGGAGATTGCTCATAGTTAGTGAACTGTCCCTTTGATACCTTCTGTACGCAGTTGATGTCAAACGCCTCATAAGCTTGTACGATGACGGTTTTGAGCCATGTTGCGATCATCTGGGTGGTTGCCTTCCATTTTGTTGTTGAATGGAAGGGAAAGCTGAGAACGGCCTCTGCGAATAGGTTTGGATGCTTTGAGGTAGAAGTGGATGGCTCGTACTGGGCATAATGCGCGTTCTTCGTCATCGCCGCCAAGAATGTTAGAATGAGAGGGGATGATCAAGGGATTAATGCGCTCAGTGGGCTTCTGAGTTTTCGCACTAAATGATGCACGTGGGGTGAGTGTAACACCCGTGTAGTCTGGAAGGAAAAAAACAATCGTTTCGGTTGCTGATAAGGCCTGCAATTCACTGCAACGGAGGCAGGCAGCCAAGGCTACCAGAAATACGGTTTTCCGTGTAAGGTGGCTGAGCCATGAGGAAGCCATAGGTTCGTATGGGGGGGGGGGGCGCTAGGAGGGCCGTGAGGACGATAGAAAGGTCCCAGTCGGGGAATTGCTTGCTGACACGTGGACGAGCCAGGTGGAAAGAATGGATTAGAAATGAAATCTTATAGTCAGTGAGGAGAGTAGTATTCCCAGTTGCCTTGAAGAGAGCATTTAAGGCGGAGCGGTAGACTAAAATTGTAGAGCCTCGTAATCCGCTTTTGAAAAAGAAGGTCAAAAAAAGGAGGAGGTCGTGTAGAGGGAGATTGATTGGATCAATTTGTTCTGCGATTCAGCAATGAAACCATTATTTCCAGTGGCTGTCGTATATTTTATTGGTAGAGGAGCGGACGGCCCGGGAAGCGATGCGGGAGGCCTCGTCTTCAAGAATGCCAGTTGTGCAGAGGAGTCGGATTTTAGTAGCCACCCGTTTAGGCGTAGTGCCCGGAGGTTCGGGTGGAAGATCCGACCGGTGTTCTGGGACAGGAGGTCCATCCGGTCTGGCAGTTGGCGAGGAGAGTCGATGAGGAGGCTGAGAAGTAGCGGGAACCATGCAGCTGCAGGCCAATTCGGTGTAATCAGGAGAAACCGACTGCAGCAATTGGCGATTTTGCGGAGAATAAGCGGAAAGAGGCGCGGAGGAGGAAAAACGTATGCGTGCAGTTGATTACAGTTGAGAGTCGGGGCATGCACTGCCCATGCCCGAGGTCCGCAAGGGGTATGATGAAAAGGGTAAGTCTGGTGTTGAATCGTGTGGAAAAGAGCTACTGACAGACGCTGCCAGAGCAGGAAGAGAGCGTGGCAGATCGTTGGGTGCAACGTCCATTCGTTGGCGGGTGGTTTGTGGCGAGACAGGAGTCGGCTATTACATTCAATGATCCTGGGAAGTGGAGGGGCAGGAGGTAAATGTGATGGGTGATGCAGAATTGGAAAATCTGAGAAGTGTTCTGATGTAGGGTTAGGGTGCGAGTCCCGCCTTCCTTGCGGAGGTAGGCAACAGCTGTAGTGTTGTCGATGTGGACTTGTACAACTTGCCCTGTCACGTGATGGCGGAAGTGTTGTAGGCCGAGGAGGACTGTTCGCAGCGCCAAAAGGTTGATGTGGTCTTGTTAGTGTTGTGTTTCAGGCTGTTCTCTATTATGTTTTAGCTGCATTTATAGGTCCCGTTTATGATTTGATCAGTTCCAGCTGAACTGCTGAATACACCTTGCGTGTGCTCCAGATTGTATATATTGTACCTTACTGCCTTGGCCATAGAGCCCCACAAATGTATTCAGGTGATAATTATGATGTGTGTCCTAGTAGGTGGGTGTGCTTATGCTGAGCAGAATGTACCTATCTTGTTTTGTGAATTTAATTTGAAACTGTCATTATCATTAAAGGAGAATGAAGGTGGGGGTGAATTATCATTATGTTAATATCACTAATAAGGAATAAATTGGTGAGTAAGAACTTTGTTGTATCATTGAGGTTGGCCTGTTGACTTAGTTAAAATTTTCCATATGAAGAAGCCATGAGAAGTCCACATTTGCATAGATAGCCATTCAATGTCACCCACTTCTGCTGCTTATGTTTTGAGTTACAAACTCACAAACTTTCAGGTTATGGGCCCAGCACGTGAAACTATGGGAGATATTTTATTGGGCTAGGAAGTTTATTAATGGAAATTGGATTTGAAATTGCCATTTTGTCCTAAGCTACCAAACACATGGGTGAAAGAGCATGCAAGTGTGAAGAATGCATCAAGGCTAAGCACAATGGTGGGTAGGCTGAACATTCTGTTGGTCAATAGAGGAGTCAACATTTCATCCACAGGTTCATAATAGAACAGGCCAGTTCTCAGTAGAATAAAACCTCAATGATAATCCATTCAAGCATATTGAAGAGAAAAAGTTCTAGTGCAGTTTTAAGCCTTTGTGAGTACTAATGATTTATCACTGTCATATATGAACTATAGTATTGCCGATAGTTTTGAACATTGGAGAAAGGCCGTACACATGTAGATTGTTTGGGAACGCAACCAATGAGTTTTTGCTACACCATAGACATACTGGAGAGAAACCGTTCAAGTGAATTATTGGCGGGGAGTCTTTCTATATATTAATTATCCCAGATTTACCTGAACTATAGTAGTGGTTAACATTGGAGAAAGGCCATACATATGGAGGATATGTGGGAAAGCACCCAATGGGTATATAGCTATACCATACCATTTAAGGCATACTGGGGAGAAACCGTACTAGTGCAACATTTGTGGGAAAGCCTTTCCATATTTTACTAACCCAGCCTTATATAAGACTATAGTATTGCTGGTAGATAAGCAACATTGGAGAAAAACTATTCACATGTAGGATATGTGGAAAAGCAAGCAATAGTTTATCGCTATACTATACCATTAGTCATACTGGAGAGAAACCACTATAATGTAAAGATTGTGGTAAAGCATTTTCATATATCACTATTTATCTCAGGCAGGTATGAAATTTTGATATTCTAGAAGTGAATCCATACAAATGGTATGAACTAGTAGGCTATTCTATAACAAGCATTTCCAACTCCCAATAAGTGAGGTATACCTTATTGACGTCCTGTCCTTACTACTCAACAGTATGGCATTCAACATGAATGAGGATCAATCAAGTGGCATAACTCTACGTTTCCCTAAACTAAATGACAAAAACTACCGCTCCTGGAATTTTGACATGCAAATGTTTTTGCGTGAACGCGGACTGCATGGCTTTATTGATGAGAAGTCGCCAGAGACCGAGCCCTCCCCTGAAGAAGAAGAGGCCCATCCTGGGGTTAGGCGACAATTCAAGTTTCGACAGTCAAGAGCATTAGCAACAATAGCATTAGGACTAGAGGTCGATTTGAAGACACTGATCAGAACGTGCACTACCGCCGATGAAGCTTGGAAGTCGCTAGCATCTGTCTTCGAGCCCAAGTCCCGAGCCAGGATTGGCCATCTTCGAAAAGAGTTTGTAATGATGCAGATGAGACCCAATGAATCGATGGCAAAGTATCTCTCGCGTGTCCAGAATGCGGTCACAGATCTTGAAGAAGCAGGGAAGACAGTCGGTGATGAAGAACACGCATTTCAAATGATCTGCGGGTTGCCAGCAGAATGGGATTCGATAGTTCAGATTCTTTACGCCTTAGAAGACGCAGAATTTACGCCAAATAAGATTAAAGAAAGTCTTCTTAGTGAATTTGGAAGGCGACATCCGACACCTGTTGGGCCAGTGCAAGATGCCGCATTTTTTGGGAGCAATTTCATTAGGAAATCAGCGATCCACTCGATGTAGAAGACAAGAAAGTCGTGGACGCAGAAGAGGAAGACAACAGTCTAAGAGTCCATTTAGGAAGAAGAATAGCGACACATGTTTTTCCTGTGAGGGACAGGTCACTTCGCTAGGAATTGTCCATCCCCTAAGCCACGTCAGGGACGTGAAGAGAAGATGTCAGCCAGAGATTCTCGATCCCAAGCATTTCTAGCCGAAGCAAATACAGTAGGATCGGCGAATGAGGTCTTATGGACGCTAGATACTGCAGCAACACATCACTTTTGTAATCAACGTGAATGGTTCCAAAATTAAAAAGAGCTGAACGTTAGACCAGCCATGCTAGCAGAAGGAACCTCGAGGATTAGTGGAATCGGCAATGTTTCGTTCCAGGTGGTGGACGGCTCGACGTCAGTCACCATCAACCTGCAGGAAGTCATGTACGCCCCCAACATGAGGCGCAATCTGATATCTGGAGCTAAGATTCACAAGAGTGGCTGCAAGATTACCACTAGTAAGCAAGGACTCGTAGTACTCAATACCCAAGGAGATGTAGTGATGGACGCCCCATTGGAAGATAATTTCTTCGTTGTTAGAGGCTATCAAGCAGTACCCTCAAGATAGGCGCATCCTTCTGAGAAGCAAGCGAGTTCAGAGGCGATATTGAAGATGGCTGAACCAAAAGGAGATACGTCTGAATGCAGGTCCCAGCCATCGAGAATACCACGAAGAACAGGAATGTCCGACCCCAATCTATGGCACATGCGTCTAGGTCACGTGAATGAACAAGCGATGAGAAAAATGGTCAAAGATGAACGGGTCCGTGGGATTGGTTACTTGTCAGGAGATGTACAGGTATGCGATGCGTGCCAGCAAGGCAAGGCGACCAGAGCAAGACATGTGGCGATCATGGAGCGAAGTACTAAAGCACCGTTGGATCTAGTGCATAGTGACGTATGGGGACCTTCGCCCATCTCATCCCATGGAGGATCCAGATATTTTATATCCTTCATCGACGATTTTTCCAGGAAATGCTTCATATATGCCATGAAGACAAAAAATGAAGCGTTTTTGAAATTTAAAGAGTTTCTAGCGAAGGCAGAAAGACAGAGTGGTCACA